>OY856187.1:79604485-79874706 GCA_963693315.1 Diogma glabrata
CACTTATAACTTTACACAAAAACTAATTTAAAGATCACTTTTATAATTTTAACTTCACTATCGCAGGTTTAAAATAAAACTAATTAAAAACTACAAGAAGCAATTTCCTTATATACATTCTGCTTAATCTCTAGAAATTTCTAGGTCACTTTTTAGAAACCTTGAGAAAATATTAGAATATTCGATTGTTTTACGTTACGTTGATTTGATTCATAAAATCATAAAACAAATAGACCTTAATTCTAAGAATATGTACAACAACAACAATGTTTATTTCATTAATCTGTTGTAGTATTTTGTTGATTTGATTTTCCTAGAAGTGACCGTAATCGTCTAGATTTTTCTGTAATCGTCTAGATTTTTCTGCAATCGTAACAATATGTATTAAAAAAGAAATAAATACGGAAAATTTGTATTATTTTACTCAGCAATATTACGGGGCCAGGCCCACCCTTGAACAATTTCTTAGATGCGCCAAGGGTTATTCGACATATAGACGCAAGAGCAGAGGTTTTCCGTAAGTATTTTGCCAATGACTTTGCCCTTTTTACAATTCAAACCAATTTAATAATAATTTTTATTCGTCAATGGCTTCTGAAACAGAACAATTGTTTGTATGCGGTTCATTAATTGATTGACTTAATTCAGCCGTGGCATATTTATTTCTAAGCAGATTTCTCAATACCACATGGCACGGTTTTCATACAAGTCATTAGATTTTGTTTTTTTTATCTAGCTCATACATGAATTGTATTTGTCCCGTCCGGAAAATTTTTTAGTGTCTTATGACAGACCCGACATGTATACCAACGACCTTTGCTCTTACACACAATGAGATAGAACGCTCTGAGGTAAGAAAATGAGAATCGTGGAAAAAATGTTGAGTTACTGACTTCCTCATCCAAACGCAAACGTTTGTTGATCCTCTGTTAATGCCCCATCTACAATACCCCTCAGTTGAAAAAATCAAATTACTAAGATAGTGATTGGTTAATCTTTTACAATTTTATTTGGAGAGGGTTGGTATTAGAGATTTAGCAATAAAACGTTATTGATGTGGATGAGTAGGGAACAATATATCAATCCCAAATACAGGAGTGAAAATAAAAAAAATATCGTTCTTACTCCTAAATCGAAATAAATATTTTCTTTTAAATACTCACAAATTTAATTTTTGCTTCAAATTTAATACTTTCCGTCGTAATAAAAATAAATTATTTTTCTTAGTGTTTTGTTCAATTATGTAAGTATTGTTATTAAAATAAACAAAAAGAATGACGAAAATGTACTAATTTTCTTTTTCTGCATAGTGCACATGGAATAAAAGAAAATCGACGCCAAAGGAGTGAAATCAAAACAATAAAAATTTTACACTTCCGAGTAAGAACGACATTAAAAATATTAATTTGTGAATACTATATTAAGGAGGGAAAAAGCGCGTGATTATTTTTTTTAACAATAACAGTTTTTTTTAATTTCAAACGCACGGGTTTTGGCGTATTTTCGAAAATATGTGTTTTTGTTCGTGCCTGCTCCTTAAACTCTGAAAAATAGCACAAAATTTAGTAAACTGATTCAACAAATACTTAAGCATTTGGTTCATCTTCTAAATTGTGGGTAGGCATTGTAAAAAAAAATTATTATTTTTCTACGCGACTTGAGGTGTAATATGAAAGATGATTATTTTTGTTTTACATAATGATTTTGTTTTCAATATTAAATTGCTTTCACTGAAAAAAAAACTTAAACTAACGACAACCTAATCTCGAAGTTAACAGTTTATTATTCAAACAAAGAAAAAATACTTTCCAACAATTTCATGGTGATTGGGACAACTTCTCCGTCACGTGAACATTTTCCTGACAAAAGAATGGGGTTTATTTTTCATTTCAAAATAGAAGTATTTGAAATTAAGTCCTTTTCTACCGAAATTAAATCATTTGTTTTTTTAATGGTTTTCAAAAAACTGAGAATCATCTCTTGGAATTATAATGAGAATAAATAATGATATCAAGATCATTGACCTACCATATTGTTAGTCAACATATCAGCTAATTATAATGCATTGGTATAAACAATTGCTATCTTAGTTTTTGAGTTGCTTAAGAAAATGTTATAAAACTACGTGTTATTTTCGTTACGAAAATTCATGAGATCTTGAGGAAACTTTTGTATGAAAATTAGCTGCAAACCCATCCGGGTATACTTGTATATAGAAGATCTGAGTTATTTTCAAAATTTGACAATGGGGTCAGGGGCTAGTGAGTGGATCGCCAGAAAAACACTTTATTTTAAACTTCTTCAACTTTAAACACTCAGTTCTGACATTCAATTTTATTGAAATTTAATGCATAAGTTTTTTGTAATTTTTATAGTAGATTTGCAGCTCCCGGTTTGTCATTTCCGGTTAGATAGCTTTTTTTATTCTTATAAGAATATCACAGGTCACAACATTATAACATAAAGTTATGAAGTATTTTTGACGAATCTTTGATTAAACGTTTCAGTTAATGTGACAAAGAAATAATTAGCTTTTGGTCTGTCTTGTATACAAAGTGATCGGCGATTTGTTTAATAGACACAAATGATGATTTTTAATTGACCTGATATGTTAGTTTGTTGTGTATGATATGATCTTGATATCGATATTTTAATGATATCTTTCCGTTTCAAGACCGCCTGAAACGTTCTTGACAACTTTTTTTAGTTCGTAGTCTGTAGGTGTGTATCTATTGTGTATATTCGAGTGTAATCTTATTTAAATTATTACAATTAATTTGTTGTATAAAAAATAAATAGTAATAATGTGTATTTGTGACTAATCCCTAATTGATCTATTATTAGTTGTTTGATGACTTCTTTGTTTAAGTTTTTCCAATTTCTTTTTGTAATTTTTAATTTTTCCTTTTTACTTTGATTTATAGTATTGGATGATGCAATTAAATCATATTGTTTAGCTTTACAGCGTCAAAACAGACAGTAAAGTTAGTTTGACGTTTCAGTATTCCTTATCCAGCAGTCTTGGCAACTACTTAGTTTTTAACTTTTTGGGTAGTTCTTGGCGCGACCCTTAAGGTCACACTCCCATCCCACTAGTTTCATTTTAAAGCGATTGCCATTGATATATTCCCAAAAAAATGATTCTGGAAAATATTAAAATGGAACAAAGAATTAATGATACATCCTTCTAAATAAAACTATCGTCTGTATTATCCGGGTAAGAATAAGCTAAGAGGCCAAACCTGGCCATGCCCGCGCCACAGCTTTTGGGGGTTGAATCAGGCTTGACATTTTCAAACGGCCCAAACTTGGACTGATGTCCTGGGGCCAAGTCTGGCAAACCAGGCTGGGGCCAAATGTGGCAAATAAGACTTAGGCCAGGTCTACCAAACCAATCTTTTTCCAGACCTCCTTTAAATGTGTGGAAAGAGGTTGTGAAAAGAGTAAGGTATATGAAAATAAAGATAAACATAATATGGCCTGGACATGTTTACAATGATTAGGATGGTTAATATCGCGTTATATAATAAACTGAACCTTGGTTCAGTCTATGCATTTACAACTGGCCCAGACTGAAACCAAAGCTAACTAGCAAAGACTTGGCTCGACAATACTGGCCCGAGATTGGTCCGTGGTTTAATATTGTAAGTTTATAGTCAATTATTTTACCTCTGAATAATTTTGTTCCCGATTAGTTTCACTTTTATTAATTTAAAACGATATTAATCACAAAATTAGATACATTAGATACATGGAAAATGCCAATGTGTTACCTAAATTTCTAAACCAAGTTTCTCTTATTAAATTTTTAATCAAATCAGTTATAAATTATTTGTCAACCATAACAAATATAATGTCTGCTTAAGCTACATATTACACATAAATAATTCTATTTTTAAAAAAACTACAAATTAGGGCAATATCCCGGTTATTCACAATAAACTAATATATAAATAATTTCCTTTTTGATCATAACTAATTTTTCATAACAAGCACATCTTCCTAATCCAATGGAACATGAGAAATAAATTTTCTTTCTCTCTTTGGAAAATCCCAAAAGAAATTTTTTTTATTTTTGATTCATCTTTTTATTTTTAAATAGACAAGAAAATGTAAAAAGAATTTCAAAATAGGAAAATTTTATGTCTTTCGGAAGTCATTTTTCCACAAACAATTTTGTAATAATAATATTATTTTTATTAAAATATATTTAGTCTTTTTAAGAAATAAATTGTTATTGTTATTATTATTATTGTAACGCCAAGTTTTTCTTTGTCTTATTTTTATGGAAGATGTTTTATGTCAAACTGAGTTACATTTTGCTCGTGGGTTTGATTTAATTAAACAAATATTAAGATGAAATGATTTATTGATTAATATGGAGAATGAAAATGTAGGTTTTTGGAATTTAAATGAATGAAGAGAATATAGATAACTGCATTGTATTGTAACATACTGAAAATGGGCAGTTTACTTTTTAAACCATATGGAGAAAATGGACAGTTTATTTTTTAACATAAGCATTTGAACCGAAACCAGTTTTTCTACGATAAAACTAAAGTTTGTCCACTTATGATACAGTTTTTAGTAATTTAATGTAAGATATTTTATTATTGTTTACTTATCATGATAAAATCGCCTAAGTAGCTTTAACGGAAATGTAATATTTTTATTATGCACTAGTGCGAAATGAAATAAAAACTTAAATGCTTAACTTGTGAATAACAAATAAAAAAATTTCAATTGAAAATATAAAATATGATATGCATACAACTTTTTCAAATTACTTCAAATGATTTCAATTAATAAAAAATTTGATGTCTTTACAAGTTGTGTGTTTTTTGAAAGAATATATCTGTGTACCTTTATTTTATTAATCGAACTTTCTCAAACAAAGTAAAAAAATTATTTTATTTTAATAATCTCTCCTTAATCCGTTACAATCTTTTATTATTAATGTCAAAAACAAAGATAAATCTAAAACAAAATAAATTTATTTTATCTGTTTCTCATCCCACGTCGAATTTTCCTATTAAAACTAACAAACACACACAATCAGTCATCATATTCAAAATGCAACAACTCGTTCAGTGAACTGCAAATAACCTATATATTGGAACAAAAACTAATGCCACCATATGGTTTTCGTTAAGTTTTATGTTGTATTTTATTTCAATGGAAAATATTTCATGCCATCATCTGTATTCCCCGGCGGTTATTCTCTATGATAAATTACACATTATAATGAAAAATTATCTTCAGAAAATCAGATTTATTTTTAAAATATATTATTTTCTCATTCTCAACATAAAAACCATTACAACTAAAACCTGGGTATGGGTTTGTCTGTTTAAGGCAGGCTTTATCGCTTTATTGCTTTTTCAAGTGTTTGTCATTTATTTATATTTTACCATTAATAATGAATCGATAAATTAATATAAATAATAATGATGGTAAGAAAACGATTTTTTTTAACGATTAAATACAGTTTATTTGAATAATTTATTGGTTTGAGGAATATTGCATTAGATGTGGTAGTGTAAATATTGAAGCCATTAAAATAGTAACCGGCAATGATGTTCTCTGTAACTATTAATTAAATAAACTAACTATGACTAAGAGACAATAAACCAGATGTTGCTTTATTCTATGGTAGACGTTGTCTTACAATTTTTAGATAAAGAAAGATCAAGCTAAGTGGTTTTTAAATATTTTAAATTACAATTTTAAATAAAACAAATTTTCAACTTTAAAACTTCTTATAACGTTTTGAAAAGTTTGTTGAAAAGTTGATAAAAGAATTTGAACAAAATAAAATAAGTCTCAGTCCCATCAAGATTTACGTATCCACGAACCCTAACAATAAAAGACTTTGATTGAAATGACTTGACTATTGACTACGTTTTAAAAAATTTTCCCTTCTTTAAAATAGTTTATTGAGCTTAGTGTTGAATAAGTATTAAACGCAGTGATCTTTCGCTCGTTTTTTTGTTTCTAGTTCAAATTTTTTCAGAGGTTGGCAAGTGCTCGACTATTTAGTAGTTCTATTATCATTTGGTTTAGTTTGTCGAATCATCAGGGGTTAAACATGGTTCCTTTCTTTCTATAGCTCAAGAGCAAATGACAGAAAATATGAATATAGCTTAGGGTGTCAATTCAATTAAGGTACGATCTAAGATCAGACCGTAAATTATCATACTCAGAGCAGTCCAAAGAATGTGCAATGCGATATCATCCACATCACATGCACTTTCCATCGTCCCTTTCTCCAACACGTTTTAGCTTATCTCTAAATTTGAACTGGTCCGGTTAGAGCCTCCTTTTTATTCGCAGAAAGTAGATTGTGTTCCTAATGATGTGATACGTGTTTCTTTTCGACTTTTTAGCTACTGAGTATCTGTTGGCGCAGTTCCTGTTTTATAAATTTCCTTTCATTTGCATCACTTGAATATAGCCTTGAATCATGCAGAGCCACATGCTCCTTTGAGCGCCCTATAAATGTTGGTATGTCTTCACAATCGTATTCTTATCCTTACGTTTAAGTATAACAGTTTTGTGAGTCGAAAGGTTTGGTTTGTTGAGTTTACATCGTTCTTGTAAAAATTCTCTTGAGTTACCGGCTATTACAATTACGTGCGCAACCTCCAGAACTCCGTTCATCATACTACTGTCGTACTAAGCATAGACCCTTGCGGGGCACCTCTCGTTATGATCTTCTTCACTGAATCTAGGTCATCCTTGATTATTGCTTTTCGTGCGTATAAGGAATTTCTCAGTAATTTCTGCAAATATTTTCTAGACCGTTTATCGTTTTAAGGAATTTATTTTGTTTAGATGGAAAATCATTAGGTCAGGAAAGGTCACTAGTTTTTTTCGTTTGGTCGTATGCCGTTTTAGAGAATTTTCAAATTTAGAATTTTGGGGGGGCTAGAATCCACTTGCTGTAACCCCTTCATACATGCCGTAAATCAGTTGGTTTTATTTTTATTATAGATGAATGATTGTTAGGTGAGAAAGGTCACTAATTTTTTTCATTTGGTCGTTTTAAAATTATAGACTTTTCAAGTTTTGAGTTTTAGGGAATTATAATTCACTCACGTTTAAATCTAAAATAACTTTTTATCCCGGATTATGATCTTATGGAAACTTGGGATATAAGGTTTTAGTCCTGTTATATAATATATTTCTGAAATATTAAATATTCCAATATTTCTGCATACCAACTTCCGGTTTGTCACTTCCGGTTAAAAAGTTTTTTTTTCAGGTGTTTATCCCTACTGTAACCTACAATTACCGATCGATTTTCAAGTAACATGAGAATGATTTTATCAGTTTATGGAGTACATTGGATAAAGGGTTGGTCGTCCACCATACAACCATACAACTGCTGACTTTTCACACTTTGTTTTTAAGGTTTGTTGGGACAGACTTCATTCATTAATCAATTTTAATTACAATTTGAAAAAAGATGAAGAACTGATTAGTTTTTGGACAATATTGAGATAAGTGGTGGGAGGCCTCCCGAACACCTGTTTATTGTGTCACAATTTTTTCAATGTTTGTTGGGAGGATACAATATTCGTTCGTGAATGAATTTTGATGACACTTTGGAAAAAGATGCAAATAGGTATGGCAAGGAGCTGACTAGTTTTTGAGCGATAGTGAACAAAGTGGTGTGGGGTCCTCGAGCACCTGTTTTTTTTTTAAATCTCAATAGCACCTGTACCTGATAATCGAATTAGATGAAACTTGGTACAAAGGCATTTAGTACGGTTCACAACAGTTCTGCATCCCAACCTCCGGTTTGTCACTTCCAGATAAAATTTTTTTTTACTTTTTCTCGTACAACAGAATTTATTTTTGTATACTACTGCTATCTTTAATATATTTATAATTAGAACTACGTGAAATCTATAACATTAGTTAGCTTTTAATGAAAGTATTTGATGGATGAGCGAGCTAATACTATATATCCAGAATACTATGTGTCCAGAGCTGTGGTGAATTCAGCCTATGAACGCTGTGTTGATGAACGCTGTTTTTGCCTTGCCTATAGAATGCTCTGCCCAAAATGCCGATATACTACTTTTCAACGGTTGATTGGATGGCGTCAGCGAGTCTACATACCGACATTTCAGTAAAATGACCCTGCCGTAAACCATACTGCTTATCGGTCAGTCCACCATTTAAATCGATGCATTTTTGTAGCCTTATATTTATAAAAAAAATCCCAATACGAGTAGCATACATAATTGGTCAGTATGATGTTAGATCTAAACAAACTATCACCGACCTTAGTAATTATCACTTAGTAATACACAAAAACTGAGACAGCTATAAAAGACGACTGCTGTACAAATTTTACTATGTTTTGATCAGTCTCCATAATTTAATTGGCTGTGAAGTCATCTCGAATAGTCATAAGGTAGCAAAGCTACCCTCCTGACTTCTGCGTACTCGGGAGAGACCTTTGTATCATCTGGTAGCAATGGTGTCAAGTAACACTTTGTTTGATGTACTGCATGAGGGCATGTTGTTGCAAACATTTAAACTTGCTACCATGTTGTTGCAAGCTTTTTAAATTTTCGGAGTAAAAGTTAAACCCTGGCATTTTTTAAAAACAAATAAAAGTTCCACTTAATTGGGTTAGCATCTACTGCAATGTATACTGGAGCTCCAAACACATATTTGTCAACCAACAATATTGTCAATTTCACCAAAATGGTTCACAACTTTGTGTAAAAATTTTATTCCATAACACAAATTTGTGATCACTGGTTTGTGTCGTAGTTTCGTAATTATGTATATACCAGTTCATCATTTCTGGTTCTAAATTTTTAAATGAAACAATCAAGTTTGTCGTTGTGATTTTGACAGAACTGTGATTTTGACAGTAACTACATTTTGCTTATCACATTCACAATATATTGTGTAGAATTTTACACCAATTTAGTATTTCGGAATACGAATGAATGTCACAATATTGTATAAATTTACAATATTGTGATTACATTTATGTGTTTGGAAATAAGGACCATGCTTCGCAAATCTCGTTTTGTAAAAAAATGAATGCACTGGTAGAGCTCTTAAGGATTCAATTAATAATCAGGTAAATCGTGAATATCGTTGTTAATTTTTTTTTTCTTCTAAAACTTCTGTAACACATTGCTACAAACGTAAAGATTTGTTCATGAGGCGGGTTTGTTATACTTTTTTGAAATATGCGGCATGGTATAAAAGTAACCATGAAATCGGTAATATACTCGAGTGGAAACAAAGGACCATTTTTTGTGTGTGTTCCCAATGCTCCATATATAAGCGTACGCTGTTCTCAAGTTTCTCACCTTTATTGAATTTCAAAATTCAGTCGACACAACTGATATCGGTAATGCGCCGGTGTATAAATAAATAGTTGTTGGTCCATGGTTTGTTTTGTAGTGAAGATAATCAGTGAAGGTATATAATATAGAGTGTGTATATTATACAGTACGTTATAGTATAATCTATCGCAACTTTTGAATTTTATTATTTCAAAAATTGAAGCAGTTAAGTTTTAAGCCAAATATTTGATCAGATTAACCAAATCTGTAGCTTTTGTTCTAGTAGAGATAACGAAATTTACGAAAAGGAACATTGCAGTGCAGCACAACACGAGAAGAACACACTCTTTTTATTTTCGTTTTCCAAAAATGACTATCTTTTTTGTTTTTCGTTGGGTTGCGAGTGAGGAGGGGTAAAAACAAAATTTCCAATCAAGTAGGATATCATTTGAAAGAGCACTTAAGTAATATATCAATTTTTATTTAACTTTACTTTATCAGTTTTAGTGTCAAAACGTGAGATTTTTACATCCCCTTTCTCCGTGCTATGAGTCCTAACTTTTCGCCTTCACTTTTCCTTAATTCCGAACTTGATGAACAAAAAAGTTGGAAAAATTCACAACGGCAGAATGTTTGGTTCATTTTTAAAGGAAAACATATAGTCCAAAAAATGACAATTTTCCCGTATAATCCTTATAAACAAACACCTCCATTTCACGTTGAAACGTTCTACTTTGGCGTTTGACGAATAACTATTATTAAATTTTTATAAGCTATATTTTAATCTCGGAATACTTTTTTCGATAAAATCCTTACTTTTTTAGTTATTCGCGAAAAACCGTCTCAAAATGTGGTTTTTTGGTTAAAAAATTAACATGTTCACTCGCGAGTAAGTCTATTCTTCTATAGTCTATCTATTCTTATTTTGGACTTATTTTTAATAAATAATTTTTCACCGCCGAGAAGGGGTGGCATTCACTCCCATGGTAAAACCAACCCTCGACACAAGGTCAGCGTTGAAGTAGAGGGTAAGTAGAACCTTAATCTCATTTTTTGTGCAAATCACCGTATTTCCCGTTCAATGACTGTACTAATAGCAAGGGTAGTAAAATACATTTTTAACTGTCATTTTAAAAACAATCTCAGAATTTAGTCCAGCCTACATTTGTACACAATCAATCTTATAGAAGATCTTTTAAATGTAAGAAATTACCCTATGACAATCAAACATATTTACATAGTGCTGATGATCGTTTTAGAATGTATGGCGTTCGAGGTGATTAAGAATTTTACTTTCAATAATTGATCAATTCTGACTCATTATTAAACGATTTGGTACGGCTATATACTTGTAAGATGTATTAAGAATGAATATTATACAATTCTCTCGTACTTAAAATAACAATTTCAAGTATACCAAACATAAGACCGAGTATATTAGCTCTTATCCAAATCCAAACTACCCACCCTTTTCCCTACCACTAAAACAATAAGCTTTAAGCAAACGTGTGAATCTATCTATTATTGTCGAACGTCGAGCTTTGTTGCCTTTATCTCTAATTTTGGGCAATCGCTTTTAGTTTAGTTCGCCCTATTTCTTGCCGATTTATTTTGCTTCAGCTAGCACCGTTTTCTTCCACGTCATTGGCGGGCTTTTAACTTTCTGTATGGGTTCTACTCTAGAAGCATCCTTATTATATCTTCAGCTGATTTTCTCCGTGTATGGCCTATCCATCTCCGTTTTCTTTGTTTTATATCGGTTTTAATGTCTAATTGCTCTCTTTGCCGTATAAGTTCCTGAATACTGATGGGTTTTGGCCAGAAGCATTTGATCATTCGTCTCAGGCATTTGTTCACCGACACTTTTATAGTTGGTTTGTTATCTTCCTTGTATGTTTCCATGTTTCACATCCGTACAGGAGTACTGACTTGACACATACATTTTTAACTTTGTCTTTCTTTACAGGACGGTTGCACTCCAGGCATATTGAATGTATGCTTGCCTTTGTTAATGCGCTGACTGAGATCTTCTTCGGTCTTGCCTGTTTTTGCCTGTACAGTATACAACCGAAATACACAAATTTATCAACTTCATCCACTTGTGTGTTATTGATAGTAATTGGCGTACTCATTTTGGTGTTCAATCTCATAGCCTTTGTTTTTCTGATGTTGATACTAACTTCATGTGCAAGTCTTGATAGCTTCTGTATTGTCTGCTGTACGTCAGTATATGTGTGTGTAAGCAGGCAGATTTCGTCCGCGTAGTTCGCTACCACTACAACTGTTAAATTAATTTCAGATTTCGATTTGCCACATTCGTCCACGGGTCCAGATGGATACAATCGAAATTCGATTGGAAATAGAACGTATTTTTTCAGTGCACATTTTTGTTAATCTACAATATTTTAATTAATTTTTGGAAGGTTAGAGGTAAAGAGTTCTGTTTAATTTTCGGTATAATCATAAGCGTGAATGTTACACTATCGAAAACTAGAATTTACACAGATTTTGAAAGATGAAATTTATTTTGTGATGGTAAATTTTTCAAAAATGTTTTATTAGCGCTTGAGCAAATTTGTTGAATTGAAATGCTCAGATGATTAATCATTTTTTATGTGAAGCAAACTTTGTTTCAATTCATCTATAGTTCGAAGAGCTACGTAGTCGAAATGGATGTTTTGGGTTTCAATCAGTGCTCTGTCTTTTGTGCTCTCGTAAATTTTATAGAAAATATTAGCTCCAAAATTACGCTTTGTGTTATACTCAACATTCGCTTGTCATTTTCACATTATTTAAATAATTTTCTTGAGCCCATCAATTAATTCTACTTGTAGAAAAATGATAATACATATTTTGTACAACAGAAATAGTTTTTCAGAATTTATTGCTATTTGTATTGAATAAATGTCGTCCAAATTGTCCACTCTCCCACAACATATGATATTCAAATAAATAAAATCTTTAATATCCCATCGACATATACTCAACAATTATTCGTTTGTTCCGTTTTTATCTATATAATCACAACATGATATGTATAATCTATTCATAAAATAACATACAAATTGATTTTTAACACACAATGATGTGGAAACCTTTCAAAATTAATAAATCTAAAATGCTTTAAACTTTTTGGTTTGAAATTTGATCCATTCGTAGACAACAGATACACACAATAAACCACCACACCTCACTTATCATGTGGATTTTATTTTAACTTATTTTTATATTCCAAGAATTTCATATTCAAAATTATTTATTAATATATATTTAATTTATAACAAAAGGCAACAACAAATGGGAGTGCTAATGATTATGTTTGGTTTATGATTGAGATTTTCTTTAGTTTCTTCCTTTATATTAATTACACAAAAAAGTATGTTATCAAATTTTGTTTGTAATTTCGTTCATTTTTGACATCGGGGAACATATGTTATTATTAAAATACAGCATGTTGTCTTTTATTTAGATGTGATTTGTGAAAATTATGTTTGAGTTGTTTTAACAAGATAGCAGTGTAACATATTAATTTGTCCTAAAATGGGCAAATGCCTTTTCGTTTATCAAAAAATTTAACTAAATTGTCGAAAGCGTTCAGATTTTGGTGCACTATCCCGTGTTGTATTTTGCTTCTGTTGATATTTTAGTCAAGCAGATAACAACCAGTACAGCTATTATTAGACTCTAACATAGTTGTACGGGAACTTACATTAAACCAGGACACTCATACGTTCATATCTTTGGTCAGCATCAATGCTATCTCGGCAGCATCCTTTAAGGTGCATTACCCTGACTATTTAAACCAATTGTGAATTCAAGTCTAGTTAACTAATATTGCAAACTAATAAATGTAATCCTTTCTTATTGTCTGTCTGACAAAAGATATTGGGGTTCTTACGTACAATCAAATAGCAATCAAAGATCTACAGGTCAGGCTTGAAAAGTTTGAAATAGGTCCAAACAAAATACGAGACAACTTATTAGTTCAACATTGTTTTCACTTAGATATCAGGACATTTCGATATTGATATGTGAATATCAAAGCTAATGAATGGATAGATGGTATGGTATCGTTTTACAAAAAAAGATGTTTGAGGACAATGACTCTCAAATTTTGTTCCTTCCGTTTTTTTCAACTTAAAGCATTATAATATAGAAGAATTTAAATAAACAATTTATCTATCGGCTAACCCTTAAACCTTTGCGTGAGAAAATGTTCACAAAATCATTCATTCTAAATGCCAACCACACCTAAATATTTTGGAAAATTTTATGACTAAATTTTCTACCCATCATTGAATTTTTCCGGTATCCATTGGCATCCAGAACCACCCTTGAACTACAGTTAAATATAAACAATATATTTTACGTTGTACACCAACCGTTTTTGTAATTTCGACTTTTAAATTTAATAACTTCGTTTATTACAGTTTTCTAAGGATTATCTAAAAAGCTCATATGAATAAACTTTTATGATTATTATATTCCAATTCAATTTATCACCAAATTTATGTAAACGAACTTCAAAATATATCCCAAACACATTTTATGAATAATATAAAGTTTATGTTTGTCTTGCGATATATACAACTCGTAACTACAACAATGGTAATGTGATGATGACTCATCATAACACAACCCAATCTAAAACCAATTTACAACAAAAACATTATATTCACCCAAGAATAAATTTAACTCTGTTTTTTTGAAGAAAAAAAAAGTGAAAGAACAAATATTTTAGGGTGAATTATGAGAATATTCCTACGTACTACGTACGACGCCCTCCAATGTTTTGATAAATAAAATAAAAATAAGTCTATAGGGAAAATAAAAAATAAAATTAAGTGGTTAGTTTATCGAATCATTTCGAAAAGAAAAACTGTAATTATTTCTATGAAATATTGTTGAATAATTAGGCTTACTGGTGATGCGAAATGACTATGACTATAGATTTCGAACATAAAATCTAGGAAATTGCTGCAATTTGCAAACGAAGTATTTTTTAATTAAATGAGATTTGGGGCGAATAAATCGTTAACGTTTATAAACCTGATTTACAAGTTATCTAAGATCAGTTTCCTTTTTATTTGTAGTCAGACGATAAAAAACGAAGAAGAAAAGTATCTAAATAAATAATGTCTGTCTATTTGTAAAAATCAAAAATGAATAAAACAAAATATTAGTGGAGAGAGGGGGTGTGTAGAGAATGACTTTGGTCATTTGCTCTTTTGATATCATTCCAATGCCCAACTACTACTATGTATTTTAAACAAGGTGGAGTACATCCCATTACAACATGCACATTTTATACACTCAAAAAAAATTTTTGTAAAATTAACCGAAATCTTCATTGATTCAACAAACATTTCTGTTAGTTTTGATTCTACAAATTTTCATTGAATTTAAGAAACTGATGTTAATTGAATTTATTTTACCAACAACTTGTAACGGTTAATTCGACAGACCTGTTTGTTGATTATTACTAACAAAAACAACAATCAGACTGTTAAAATAACGAACACGTTTGTTTATTTTCGACGTTGTAATTTTTTGATTTGAACAAACAAATTTAAACATTTTTTAGCAATTTCTTTGTTACATTACGATAGATTAGATTAGATTTTAAAGGGATGGACAGGTTGCGCAAGGCGGAGACTTGTCATGGCATGCAGATTCTATGGTCCATAGCGCAACATAGACACAATCCAATTTGAGATCGTGCTACTAATTCTATGTACATGATTCCGCAGTCCTGATTGATTCGAAGGTGGTATTATCAAAAGCGCCTTCTATATCCAAAAAACACCCAAAGCGAATTTTTTGGCATCAAGTGCTCGTTCAATTTTAGTCACCAAATGATGCGCAGCAGTTTCTATCGATTTCCCAATCTGGTATGCATGCTGATTGGTACTTCGTGGAAACTGTAGTAAAGCGGTGTCCCTTATATAGGAGTTAAAGAAGTTGAGACTTATTTGGTCGAAATGACTTGGCTTCACTATAGTTGGTTTTACCTGGTTGGGGTATAAAACAACTATAGTTTTTCGCCACGCTTCTGGGACATAGCCATATGCCAGACATGCCTTATAGATATTCTGCAATGACTCAATAAGGCCATCCACATTATTCTGCAGCATGCATGGAAAGACTCCATCAGGACCTGGAGATTTAAACGGGTTGAAGGAATCTATGGCCCATCTCAGAGATCTAATGTTCACCACACTCCCAGCCAGATCCAACTATCTTTATTTGGAGTAACAGTTAGTTGTTCATTTACTTCAGCAGTGGAACTGCTGCCTGGGAAATGTGTACAAAGCAGATGTTGCGCTGTTTCTTCCACAGATACCGTATAGCTCCCAGTTGGCATAAGCAGTAAGCCTTGTTGGTATTTAGGTTCTTTTGAGAGTGCTCTATGAAGTCTTGCTACCACAGGATAGCTCTCAATCGACTCACAAAACTTCTTCCAAGCACTCTCTCTAGCACTCCGGATGCTGTATATATATTCCCTCCGACTAATACGCTAAGCGATCCAGTCATCGGTATTATTTGTTCGCTTGTCTTACTTTAAAAGTTTCCTGACTGTAGTGCTTTTTCAGTTTTCTATTCCACCAGAGTGAGTTTCCTTCATGATGGAACGCTCTTGAGTGGACAAGATTCTTCAAACCATACACTATTGAATCCGATATGCAACATTGTCAATGTCTTGTGTACAGTTGATCGATGGATGAACGTCCAGAAACATTTGACTAAGAAGTAATCTGTACATATCCCAATCAGTTGATTTGGTATTTTTAAAACTTTCTTTTACCAACGTGTCAGCCATAAATTCAAAATTTATGCAATTGTGGTCTGACGTGAGAATATCTCGCGATACTCTCCAATTTCAAACCCTTCTCCCCAAAACTAGGCTAGTTATTGTGATGTCAATTACTTCATCCTTAATTGCATTTGAAAAAGTGGGAGCATTCCCATTATTTAGAATTTCAAGATGTGTACCATGAAGAAACTCGACAAGGTCTGTTCCACGTCTGTTGTTATCTGAAATGCCCAAAATTCCATGATGCTCATTTGCATCGTACCCCAGGATCAAGGGCAGGTTCTTGTTGTTGCAGAATTCCACCACTTTAACGAGATCTTGGGTTAGAATGGTTCTATTGTATGGTAGATACAAGGAAACGACGACTATATAAGTATCAACACGCTCGATCTTCACCGTAACTTTAACAGCAAGGACATCTTTGCCACTACATTGTGGTATAAGGATACCGAAAATGTCGTTTGACAAGTACACACGAACGAGGGTTCTCCGTTACTGTACCAACAAACACCCTGCCCTGTTTACAATTTAGGCCAAGTATATGATTTTGACCTATGGTTCCTGAATCAGAACTTAAAATAGAACAAATTATGTTTTACAACTACAAATCAAAAAAATAAAAATAATAAACTAAACACGAATCTATGCTATTTTCAATTTTGGGCTTTTTATTTATTTTGCTAAATATTTCCAAAACTTTGATGTAATTAGTAAGTTTATGTTATACTACTATTAAATTTGTATTTTTTTCTAAGATGATTTTAACAAGATTACCTTAACAACCTTACCTTAACAGACATCTTTTATGGTAAAACTGTTGTTTCACTTTTATTTTTTTTGTTTTAAATAAAAAGTGTTGTGTTATAGTGTTTAGAATATGGGTCACAACATCCCATAAATAAATTAAATAGTTTAGACCGACTTTTCAATTTATTAAATTATTTAATTAGTAAACAGTGAAATTTCACATTTTTAACGCATTTTACTTGAAACAATTTACAACATATTGGCACTTTTTTAAATCTGTGCTTTTTATTTCACCAATTTCACTTATACTATTACTTACATCTATTTCACTAAACTTCAAACCATTAATCTTTTAATTTTTTCCACAGTTAAATTTTATAATTTTCATTTTCATTTTATAATTTTCATTTTTAAAAAAATTTAACAAACTTGTTTGTTAAAAACTTGCAATTAACAATTAAAGTCAAATAAGATGTCAATTGAGTAAATAAAACAAACAATTGTTTGTTGTATTTTACCTACAATTTTTTTCAGTGTAGAGAGCTTATCTTTATAGAATAAAATGATAATTGATATTAAAGTTAATACACTTCTATCTCGAGGAGAATCGAATACTGTGTTTTTAGTTTTTAAAAAAGCTTAGTTTTGGCACCCGTGAATTCACAATATTATGCCGTCTAAACGCTATTTACTTTCTACAGATGCATGAGGTAAACGATATTTCCAAACTTATCATTGTTGATAACACAAAGCATGCATTGCTCGCCATTCGAGTTTATCCGTTTTCAGTTTTTCCGTTACCGAAATGCTCTGGCACACAAACGAAGTGAATGTTGAACAAATCAGCTAACTCGTTAACAAATAGCAGACAGTTCCAAACTACTTTCGACGTTGTAGGGCTCGATTGTAGAACCTTAATTACAAGCTGACTGTCCATAAATATGTCAAAATCGCTTACCTACATAACTTTAACCAATCTACGGTCTCCTTTAGGCAGCATATTCAGCCTGAAATACAATGAACTAATCGGTTTAAAAAGAGGCTAACATCTCATTCCTTACAAAACGCACCGCTGATTTGAACATTAATTTTCGACCCATCTTTATAGAAGTTAACAGCACTTATATACTTTTCTATTCCACTTACCTAGTTCTCTCGGGAACAAGAAAGGAATATCCTACATTACTGCAAGTCCGCATATTGGAAAAAATTCAGCCGAACTTCCGGTTATCTGTTATGGGAAGACGCAATAGAAGTTATATGCTAGAGAATTTCGAGTGCGGGGTGGGTGTACTCCTTACAGCTCCAGCAATACACCAAGCTGCGGTTCTCTGTACTTTCGTCAAAAGTTTCTGATTGACCATTTATATTTAAAGCCTATCATCGCATCGTGATTCGGAACTCAAGATTGGTCACACTATCGAGTTGTATATACGGACAACGCGGAGTATGCGTTTCCATCTTCTTCCACTGGTACACTTACAAGATCAAAACGCTATGTTTGGTAGCTTTGGTTAATTTGCAATCCAGAATAAGACTTCTCAAATTCGTCTTATCTGTGACAGAAACTATGAACCACATTTAATTTTTGTGAATTCACACTAGGTTCACAGCTATTTGTCGATTTAGCGAGTTTGCGAAAATAAGAGAGAATAAATCCAGAATCGAATTAAAGCCTAGATCTGCCCATTTCCCTTAAAACCTCGCCCTGTTAAGTTCAGCTAGAGGTCTCTTATGGCCAAGTTCCTAAAACAGAATGATAGTATTACATCTCGTGGTGTTGGTCTTCTTACAAACTTGCGAGTGAAGTATTCACCGAGACAAGCCCTGATAATCCTGCCCTTAAACAGTAGGTCGAGCCAGCAGACCAGCAACTTCTGTAACCCCAACTTTGCAAGCGTACAAATGTTTGCCACAAGAATAATGCTAATAATGCTAATAAAGAATAATGCTGTCGAAAATTCCCTCACATTGGAGAAAGTAACCATTGAGTATTTGGTACATTGAAAAAATTTCTCAAAAGGAGGTTCAAAGGCATAAAAGTACTTTTCCACAGACTTATACTTTTGCAATGTGTCTTAATCCTGCGATATTAACAGGCTTGTAGCTAAGATTATATTTCTTAAATACTTTCCTATAACTCTTGACAGTGTTTTCTGAAATAAATGAGATACACTAATCGGTGCAAGGTATTTCAGTTTTCAATGTATCTAAGGTATAAACATTATACTTGCTTACGGTCATTTTCCACGGCATCTGGTTATGGCAACTTGTAGTAATTAAAAGTTTGTACAACCCGTGAGAGATTTAAAGACGTCCGAAATAGCTTTTGTTTGTTTTGCGTTCTTAAAGAACGCTGCTTGTATACCAGGCGACGTTTCTCGTTTCTCCAGATGAAGTGGTGTGCATGTGCATCAGAAAAAGTAAGTATCCAGGTGGGTCCGTTTAGAACTGAGCTATTTAAATGGGCCGTGATTTGTGCCATTTGATAATCATTTGACGTGACACACTTGAATCGTATGCAAAAATACGTGTTGCCCTAGCATTTTGAAGAGGCAAGATCGTTAGCACATCGCATTAATTTGTTGTACGTTCGGCACTTAGAAGGCTATGTTCGGAACACTTTTCTTAAATGTTTTCAGTTGGATTGTGCTGCGAATATATCGTGGGATTGAAGCATTCGAGTGACATTTTGAATGAATTAAAACTGCTCGATTTTTTTGCCACGCTTATTAGGTTTTGTTGCACAACAATCTACGAACATTAACTAATTTTATATCCCACAAAAAAATTAAAAAATTCTACTATTGTTATATATTTTCTAAAAATTTTAAAACGTTTAGATAAACCTATTGTTTATTGAAGAGAAAATTCTAATATTTAGTAACTTAAAATATTCACATAGAATATAAATTCCTAATAAAGTAATAACAAACAGAAATAAATTAAATTCAACACAATATAGTTAATAGGTCGTTGTGTTAATTACACTTGAATTATTTTGCATAAATTTTATCACAAGATCAAAAATTTAAATGATATACTAACATTTTAATTTTCTTTATAGATATACGGCTACAGTTAAATGAACAATTAAGATGTTTAGATGTTCGTATGGAATCTCAAGTATCGTTAATACAAGAATTACAAGATTTTTTTCGACGGCGGGGTGAACTGGAATTAGACTACAGTAAAAGTTTGGATAAATTAGCAAAAAGTTTACAATTACGGCATAAAGAACAAAAACAAAAGTGAGTATTTTTTTAATCTATTTTTATTCTATTACAAAATTGAATTCAATGATTCAAAAATCTAGACGAGAACAATGGCCATTATTTTCATCATATGCATGTTGGCAACAAATGATAAATCAAACAAAATCATTATCACGAGATCATGCCACACTATCTGAAATATGTTCAACACATTTAGTTGCACGTTTACAAACGGTTATAGAAGATGTTCAAAGAATTTATCGACGGTGTCGTGAAATTAGTTATGAAACACATGAAGAAATTTTAAAAGTTTTACAAGAATTACATACAACAATGAAAACTTATCATAGTTATAATACAGAATGCAAAGCGGCTGAAACAAAATTACGTACGGCAGAAAATCAACGATCAAAATTACAACAGGCAACGCAAAAAGAAAAACTAGAACGAAGTAAAAAATATAGACTGATTGAAAAGGAAGTTCTTAAGGTAGATCAATTTTGTTTGAAATCGGGATGTTTCATATCAACTATAATCGTTGCAATTTTTTTTTATATATTTCAGAGAAAGAATAAGTATACAGATGCAAGACTGAAAGCGTTAAAAGCTAAAAATGAATATCAACTTTGTTTAGAAGCTTCAAATACAACTATACACAAATATTTTGTGGAAGATTTAAGTGATTTAATTGATGTAAGTTTTTGTTTTAATTTCATATTTGTGTTCTTGGCTTTAGTTTATTTACAAATTAACGTTGCTACGTAGGGGTAGTCATTCTCGTATAATAGCAAGTCTGCAAAGACCAAAATTTCAAACACAAATAAATAATTAAATAATGACAATTCCTTTATCAAAGCCTAATAGTCTTTTGTTAAATCATATTTAGATACATAGTCAGCAGCTTCACTCTTCTTACTTGTAATGTATTTAATCATAATTTTTCTATGTAAAGTGTAAAGAAAGGTTTAATTACTGAGTAGATGAGTAATTAAAAATATTGAGACATTTTTAATCCGAGGTTTATATAGTCGTAGTTTTAAATCGAACAGATCGAAAATGACTTGTTTTATTCTTAACTGTTTTATGCGTATGTTTATATGAAAGGTTTATTTGAAATCCTGATTATCTTTCGAAGGGGATGATATTTGGCTATCGGGCTAAAACTCAAATATGTAAGATATTCTATAATGTGCCTAAGGTTCTGGGGTTGTAATGAGATCGCTTGCTCGCCTTAGGTATAAAGATTACGTTTGTCTCAGTTTATTTTCTAGGAACTTGACATGGTAAAAGACTGCTACTCCGGCAGTAATCACTAGCAGTCAGGGTATGATTAGGTCAAAGGTTTTTTGAATATCCGAAGATTTAGGAGTTTTAAGAACTGCAACTGCGAGCGAGACAACCAGAATACTTCTAAAGGTGTTGCAGTTTGTCCGTCTCCTGTTTCTGAAGCTAGGTTTTTTTTTCATTTGGTCTCTCCTCCCCCAATGTCCACTTCGTATTGCAGATACCGATGATCAGAAAAGGCGTGTTCTTCAGACACATTCCAGTTAAATACTCTATTTGACATGAAGTTAGAAACAAAAGTGAACTTCTTGTCTGTTAGAACAAAAAAACTTCTTGTCTGTTAGAAGATATAAAGGGCCAAATTACAAATAGACAATTTTTTGCCAAAGATAAAATCGAGAAGTAAATGATCTTGCACATTGCTGTCGCTGCTGACCCGAATGCACATCATAGCATTAGCACCACATCCCATTATAAAGCCGAGTTTTCGCCTATGAGCATCCGTGACCAGATTACTTATCCTATCAGGGATTAAAACACTGTCATTCGGTAAGTCACCTGAGATAATCTAGAAGTTCTGGTTATTAAGCTGCAGGCTCGCCGATGGTGTGTCTGCATCGCTATGGCCTGTAAGTAGAAAAATGTTTATTTGGTGTTTAACCAAAATATGTACAGGAACGAACGTTACCTGCATTTTTTCAAAAACAACAGTTTGTAGTTTTGAGTCTTTAGTCCAAGTACAAGGCCATGGACGATCCATGATTCTTGGATCAAGACAACATCCAGCTGCTCTTTTGCCAATTTGAGCAAAAGAGCAGCGGTCGCTTCCTTAAAGTGGTGGAGGTTGATTTTTAGAAACTTTAGGCATGTGCTGTTTCCACCAACCCCGCAATCTAAATATACGACTCCCTTTACTTGAGTTAGAATAATACTCATCAGGGAATTCGGAGCACGCGTCATTATCGGTACCAGTTGTTTGAGACTGAGAGACATTATTTACGCATTCTTCGTTGAGAAAGAATACTTCACCGATTCAGACCCTTGTTTTATCCTCAGTGTCTTCCTTCTTAATGCAAGTGACTGCCCCAAAGTCGAAGTTTGTCACACCATCACTTTCAGATAGCTTAGCTAAGGACCCCCTATTAATGAGAATAATAGCTGACCTGCCATCATTCTTGGTAGGCTCAAGCTTAGCTATTTCCAGTTATGAGTAGAAAGTTCTAGATTTCTGTATTTCAACATTTTCAGTACCTTATCTGAATCTTCGGGAATCGCAGGGAGCCAAGCTCAATATGTCGGTCTACTTAGTATTTCCTCTACATTAACTACTTAGTTTACCATTAACTACATTAACTACCCAAACCTCTCCTAGAAAACTGATCGCCTTCCTGTACAGTGTCAAATATTAAAGATCGGCGCCTGCTATCAATTTAACATAATTCTGTTGCCAACCACCATCTCTGCAGACCGGGCTCGATACGGTATTTTCGCTGATTACTTTCAAGAAGGTGTTTGCTAGTGCCGTTACCACCTTCCTCCATTTAGCAGGTGTGGTGCTGTCATCATCTCACAACTAGCTGATCTTTTACCACATCACTAATAGACTATAAATCACACTGCAAGAAAAAAGCACGTAGACCATGAGACGACTAGCATTATATGCAACATTTCAAGAATTAAAAGAATCAAATTTAATTCAGTTCAACATCATAAAATGAGATAAGATTATTTTTCGGAACGTTAACCGGTTAAAACGTGAGTCTGATTTAACGTTGTTTCATCAAACCGAGCAAATTCTACAGAAAAAAATTTAAAGACGCATCCTCTTAATAGGAACTTTTATTTAAAGGAAACAAATTGCAAATGCATAAACATTGTAATTAAATTATGTTAAATAGTTATAAGATTTGACCGACCTACACAGTTGCTTCGCGACTTTTGGTCTGTTGAATAATTTAAATAAAGAAAAAAAAGAAAAACAGAGAGTCGCTACAGAGATTTGTCACGATTGCTGAACACATAGATTGTTTTGTATAACTTCATTGATAATGAAAAGCTAACACTGTTAGGATTCTACCTAGTTCTACGGAAAGTGGATTGTTTGAGGTACGTATCTTTATTCGACTTTGAAAAGTACAATCTTCATTCGTTTGCGTTTTTTCATTCGATTTGCCTATGTATTTATTTTTCACCAAACCTAAAAAAAGCATGGTTGCCTCCAATATCGTCACCAAGTCTAATTTGCCTCATATTTTGGAAATGTATGGCAGGAGGTAGTTATTTGGTGCTCGCAGAAAATTCCCTTCACTACTCTTTTTGTTTTACTTAACCCTATGTACAAAAGAGTCAAAATAGTCTTTTAGTTGTCCGATGAGTCAAATGTTTTTCTGTTTCAGACTATGTCGTCCGAGCGCTCCAATTAATCTCCTTATGTTTTCAATAGCAGACTGGATAATGTTAACTTTTTGAGGTCAAATTCTTATATCTACGTCATGGGTTGGTGGGAATTCGAATTTCGAAGACAATTTCTTTGGGATTTTCTGTATTTAAATTTCTAGACATTACTATGTGTGACTTCATAGATTGAGCTAGGATATTTCGTCAACATATTAATTCCAACATTTTAGTCAACATCCTAAGTCACGAGTGTAGAGTCATTATTAATTGTTGTCAATCAATGCGAAACTCCCTTAGAAAAATTGTTTTTTACCTGGATTGGAACTCCCTATCATCAGAGACACCTGCTCAAATCCCTAGTGTCGGACACACTCAGCCACAGCAGTAATGACGAACCATATTTAAATTTTCATGTTCAGATGATTTCTAAATGGAAACTTCATCATTTCAAATTTACTTAAATTGAATCATTCATCTATGAACATATTGGAAATCGCATTGAATTTTATTCTGCATTAAATTTCTAGACATTATACTATGTGTGAATTCATAGGATGAGAGAATATTCCATTAACATATAAAATCAACATTCTAGTCAACATCTTGGGAATGTTCTATTATCTTTTCTCTGGTATGGGGAGTGAATGAATAATTGCTCAAATAACGGCATCCAAATTAAAATAAATATATGTATTCCTTGTATTTTTTATCTGTATCATTGTGTTACTAACAGTTCTAACCAATGTCATGCTATTATGTCTACAAAAGGTTTACTTTATTTCGAAGAGCGATTATGCGTTTGAATTGAAAACTCATTGTTTCTAATATACATAGAAGGTTGTTCTCTTTTCTATTCAACATTAAGATCTCTAGTGTCCCTATTATTTCAAACAATGACTACGCCACGTTTGAGGTTAAATCATGATAAATAAAACTAAACCGGAAGACGGTAAATTATAAATTATTTTATTAGTATTATTTATATTATGTTTTTTTTTCATTTAATCAAATTATAATTTTACAAAACAAAAGAGTTTTGATTAAAATAAATTTCTTGGGAAACCAAAACATTTGTTTTTATTCAATCAACAATACGGGTATCATTAAAACCTAAATAATTTAATTGAAATTTCAGTGTATGGATCTTGGTTTTCATTCAGCCGTTTCTCGTGCACTCCTTATGCATGTCACAGCTGAACAAGGCCGGTGTCGTGCTGTTTTAAATAATTCCGAAACACTAAGTCATACAGTACATTCGATGGATAGTCGAGCTGATAAGCAAAAGTTTTTAGAACAACATCATGGTGCGTTTATGATACCAAAAAAATTAGATTTCCAGGGACAAAATGGTGAAGAAATTGAACCAGAATTATTAAAAGCGTTACATCAAGAAATGGAGGCAAGACTACAACATTTACAAAAACGTGTTAGTAATCTTCGAACTGAATCGGAAGAGATATGGAAAACATTAGAAACAGCTGAAACAAATCTTTTAGAAATTTTGAATTTAAAAGATTATGACTGTAGTAATTTGTTTGGTGATGGAACAACATATCAAGTTGCTAAACCAGAAACCATAACTATGAAATTGAGATCAGACAAACAGGAGATCGAAGAATTTTATATTTCAAAAATCCGAGAATATATATTAGGCACATCAAGAATAGCAAGATTAGATTCTAAAGCAGAGTTATTACGAACTGCATTAGCACAAGACTCTGCATTACATACAAATATTTTAGTTAAATCTAATGTCCCGAAACGGAAACGTATTGGTCGTATGAATATGTCTGGTCAACCTAAATTATTTGGTGGATCGTTAGAAGAATATTTGGAAGCAACACACGAAGAAATTCCATTGATAATGAGAAGTTGTATTCGGGTTATTAATTTATTTGGATTACATCATCAGGGTATATTTAGAGTTTCTGGTTCACAAGTTGAAATAACGAATTTCCGTGAAGGTTTTGAACGTGGGGAAGATCCGTTAGCTGATACAACCGATGCATCAGATATTAATTCTGTCGCTGGTGTTTTAAAATTATATTTAAGAGAACTTCGTGAACCACTATTTCCTATTATTTATTTTGATCATTTCGTTCAACTTGCACGTAAGTTCTTTTCATAAATTTAATTTGTTTAATTTTGTTAAAAATGTTATTTTATTCTTCACAGAGTTAGAGTCTAAGAAAGAAGTAGTTTTGGGAATACGACAATTTTTACAAAGTCTTCCGCGTTCAGTTGTGGTTGTTATACGATATTTGTTCGCATTTTTAAATCAGTAAGTCTTAAACATAATTAAATTATTTATTTCAAAGAAATTGTAAATATTTTTTTTAGCTTATCAGAATTTTCTGACGAAAATATGATGGACGCTTATAATTTAGCAATTTGTTTTGGACCAACATTAATGCCCGCTCCTGAAGACAAAGATCAAGTTCAATATCAAAATCAAGTCAACGAATTAATTAAGAATATGATTGTATTTCATGAAGAATTATTTTCAAAAGAATTAAGTGGAATTCGATATGAGAAATATATATCACAAGAACCATTTATTGATATGTAAGACAAACAATATTTATTTTATTTATTTTGAGAAACAATATTTATTTTTTTTTATTTGAGAAACAATATTTATTTTATTTACATAATTAAAAAAAAACGATATTTTTTTTATATTTAGTGAAGTTGGCGATTCTCCAACAGATCAAGTTACGGAAGATCCAGATTCAGAAGTGTATCCATCTGAAGATGGTATGAGAATTATTGTCGAAATTATTATTTTGGTTTGATAAATTTGAACTTTATTTTACAGAATCGGATACGATGGAAGCAACTGCACAGTTTGATTTCAGTGCACGGTCGAATCGTGAATTATCATTCCGTAAAGGTGATGTTGTTGTTTTAAAAAAACAGGTATCCAATGATTGGTGGCAGGGAACTGTTAATGGGAAAGATGGTCTTGTTCCTGATAAATATATATCCTTAAAAATGAAGTAAGTTAAAAGATAAATTCTTGAGATACATAGTTTACTATAGTTATACATTTAAATTAACAGGGATGAAGATCGTGATAAGTCAAGTGATCATCTCAAGTCATCTAGTTCAGAAGAATCCGTCCGACGCCGTCGTCCAAGTGGCAACATATCTATAAATAGTCAACTATCTATTGGTCCACAAAATAATAACACAAACACATCACCATCTATATCCGGTAGTGAACATTCAGGAACAGTATCAACATTACCACGAGCAGTTGTAAATCAACAATCAAACCATCAACATCAGCACCATCATCATCACCAACAGTTAGGTGGTAGTAGTGGTAACTTGTTAGATACATTAAATCACAAAATTATAACCCCGTTAACATCAATAACACCTACTACTGGATCATCATCAACAACTGGATCAATAAAAACATTAGATAGTCCAAGCGATTTGCATTATGATACAATCGATAATGTAAACGATATACGAACGAAGTATAGCTATCATGATGAACCACATTCGTTTGAAAATTCAATGGAATTTTTGGAGGATTTCAATCATTTCCAATACGAGGTACTCGAAACTACTGTATAATTTACCGTTTTTTTTGTTAATAGTTTGTCATGTTGTTTTGCGTTATAAATGTTTAAGTTAAGTTAGCTTTTATGTGTGATTTACTTTTTTTAATATGTTATGCCTTGCTCTTTTATATATTCAGATTGTATTAAAAATGAATGATGGTTGGTGGCAAAATTAATCAAAATAATTATATCATAATAACATCACAATTTATTATAGTTAAAATACGAACTATAATAGTTTGTACGTTGTGTATTCTATATTTTAATTTCAGTATGTTAATTCGTAAAGTTTTTAAATGAATAATAATTAGGATTAAGTTTTATTAAATCCTTAAAACTTTTATAATTTTCATAAACAATATTTTACTCCGCACATTTTTTATAAAAATGATTTAAATTTAAACATTTTTAAGAATTAAAATTTTTATTTCTGGTATGATTTCTATTCAAAATCGCGGCAATGTTATTTGATAGAATTAAAACAACACAATTTTAATATTTTAGAGTGGAAATATTATATTTGTTTTGCTTTCTTTCGGTTTTTTGTGATTTTTTTTCAGTGATCAAAATAACTAAAAAACAACTGCGCATAAAATAAACGTTTGATACAAAAAACTGCTTAAAATAACATTTAAATGAAAATAGAAAAAACTGTTGAGTTTTGGTTGCATTACTATTATTGTAACCCTTTTAAGTACTCGAAAGATCAATCAATAATTTTACTACATAATTGAAATTTCTATGAACATCTTCAATGAAAGTAAAAATATTTATCAGACAGCCGATAGCCTTTCCTAAAAGGTTGCTCAATACATTGAGTGGTGCATTGGTTTCTTTTCATTGCATCAAGTGCATAACCTAGTATTTTTACTATAAACTATAAATGTTGGGTTGGGTTTTGCAGACCGTGTTTTGTCGATTTACTTTTATCAAAAAACGAAATTTGTGGCTTAAAACAATAATTTCATCTTATTTTTTGCAAAAAGCAGAAATATAGATAATCGTTACTGACATCTTCAGATTGTTTTATGTATTTATAAATATCTGTTGCAATTATTTAGTTTTGAATATAGTCGTTTTTGTTTATACACCTTTTGCTCTGATTAGATGTCGGTTTTGGGTCATCTATGTTCAAATCTAGTTGCCTCACCATTAGACAATTCCTCTCCAACTCACCTCCAATTTATTAGTTATATTTCAAGCTAAAAAAGTTTTGTTTGAAAGACACACAGGCAATAGACAAAAATAATATATAACAAATTAACAATTGGAATATTGTTTATTTGAACAGTTTTTTTGAATTTATAATACATAACAGAAAATTAGATTTTTTGAGTTGTAAAATCTTGTATACATAAAACAAAAGTGACTTCAATTACATGTTTTGCTTGTTAATCAAATAACAACGAAAACGAACACTGCTGACACAACCGGCGGCCGCATTTCGGCTGTGATTAATTTTGTTCCAAAAACTACATTATTTAAGTTATGGTACAATGTTGGCAACTGTTTTTAAGTTGATATACCCAACGGGGGCAATTATATTTTTATGAAATTTGATTTTTTTTTAATAATCTCCTTTAACATTAACACATTTATTACAGTTTTCAAATAATTTATTTACCACTCTTGCCACTCTTTTGCATATTAAAAATCTTCCTTCCTTTAAAATAATCTTCCTTTGAATAATTGGTGCTAATTTGCCTGAGATCGGACAAATGTTTGTCAAAAATGGACAACCTAGCTTAGTAATCTATATATTTCTAATACAAACATGATTTCTTCAACACCCGAGATCGTTAATGCCAAAAAATTGTGGTGCTTACAGCTCAACTCGTAATACTTAAGGGATTATTCTAGGTCTAGAGGCCTAAACTTCAGCCATTTTTTTATAGAATGTTTACTGACATTTCAAGAATATAAAAAAAACTCACCAAATATCTAAAATTCGAAAAGTTATAGGCTGGTGAAGTGGGAGATATAAAAGAAGGTGCGTCCCGGTGGACGACGTGGTTTCAGTCCTTGTGTTCTGAAACCAAAAAATCTATGGTTCACCTTGGAAGAAAAAAACTTTCACAAAATAGCGACGAATTGAAAAAAAAATCTAAAGAAGGTTGGCGCCTGGCGGATTAAGTCTTCCTATATTAGTGAAATTACACTTTTTTTTTTAATAGAAAGTGTTGTGTAGTAGGACGCTTTTTTAAATGTTTGTGGATTGAAGGCACTCGAGACTATTGATTCAGGCAAAGCATTCCATATGCACGATGTACGCAAAAAGAAGTCTCTTTGCATTTTGCTACTATGACAGTGAGTAATCTCGTCAGTTTGACTGTTTGCTCAAACCGATTGACGAGTAAAATACGGAAAAGAATATGTTTGAGGCATAATATATCTGATTTCATCCGAGCACTGCTGGTGTAAGGAATCAAGATTTAATGTTAAATTTCGATCACCAACAATTCGTATAGAGCACGCTTTGAACAGAGTCCAAAAGAGCCAGGATGGTAACAGATGCAGCGCCCCCAAACTTGACAACAATACTCCATGCAAGGACGAATATAGGACTTGTAAATGTAGAGTAATTGATACGGAGTAAAATATTTTTTACAACTATTGAGGATGCCGAGTTTTCTTGACGAACTCCTTGCCATGGCCATTACATGATCGTTCCAGAGTAAGTCATTGGAAATTGTGACTTCCAATAAACGAATGCTTTCACATTTGTCTATTTGGTCGTCACACATATTAATATAAATATCGTTGGGAAACTCGGTCTTTGATCTGAAAACAATCTGTGTTTTGGTGGAATTAAAACTGACCAAATTTTTGTCACCCCAATCAGCGAATTTTTCTAGATCCTCGTTTATATTTATGGCAGCGCTCTCCGGGCGGGATTTATTCGTTTTACTCTTTGAAGATAAGGGCGTGAATGACTTGTGCAGTGTACTATCATCTGCAAAACTATTTATTGGGTTACTGGTGATTTGCAACAGTTCGGTGATATACTTTAAAAATAAAGTGGGAGAGATAAAATTGAGTATTAGGGTATACCAACGTTAATTAATTTAGACTCAGAAGAAATGTATCGGTTAGACAGAAAATTTTGAATCAAATTCACGACTGTGGGATGAAAACCGTACGCAAGGAGCTTGTTGATCAAGTTGTCATGCCAGATTCCATCAAATGCTTTTGTCTAGTGTCGTCGAGTGTTTTCGAGACGTCTAATGCGATAACGTACGTTTCACCACCTTTCTCAAATAAGCTATTCCAAAGATGTGCTACATAGTTTAATAGTTCGGTTGTTGATCTTTTGTTTCTAAAACCGTATTGGCAGTTAGATATCAAATGGTTGTCTTCCAAAAATTTGGATATGTGTATGTGAATTAATATAGTGCTCGTATATTTTAGACAGGACTAAAAGTAAGGCTATTGGTCTATAATTTGAAATATCACATGTCGTTCCTTTTTTGGGGACGGGCTGGATATTGGCCAATTTCCAACACGACGGGAAAATACCAGATTTATAGAAAATTTTTGTAAGAGTAGGTGCAAGTTGTTTGGATAATAATTTTTAGAATAATAGGAGGGATGTTGTGCAGACCGGAGGGTTTTTTGATATACAACCCCCTTAAGGGTTTTTCGACAATTTTGGGTTTGAAATATAACTGTTTCATATTAACTCCTGAAGACTGGATTTGGGGTATTTTTTTAGGAGTGTCTAAAACTGTCGAATTTGAAGCAAAGCGTTCCGCGAATAATGTAGCTTTCCGGGTCAGTAGCAGGGTCAGTAACGATTGAGTTTATCACCACCAATGATAGGGGGAATAGAAGATTTAGTACCAAAATTTAAAGAATTTATGGCACTGTAAAACATTTGTCAGTAATTGACATTCTCGAAAGTTTTGCCGCTTTCGCTCTGTCAATATGATTTTTTAGCTAAAAACTTATTTTCTATAATTGTCACCCAAGATTTGTGTGGGACAAATTAACTATTTTAAGCAGTTGTTGACCTTAAAGTTATTGATTTAATACTTACAACTTTTTAATATTTAATGAGATTTCTGGCATTCCTTTTGTTTACATAATTTTTCTGCTGATTCTTCCTTGTCTTTTATTGTCCGTTATTTAATAGAGTGCACAAAGTTTTGCTTCTTATTGAGGTTTGGATATTGTGTTTTTTAAATGGTTAGTTTTTCATTTCTGATCCTTGGAAACACGGTAGATATATTTTTTGTTGTTAGTTTTCTAATTGGTCTTTTGTGGTTGTTGAAATTTAATTTTTGCTAAATATTTCTGGGTAATCATTTATTCTGTTTGTAACCTTTATGTATTTTTCTTCTTTTTCAAACTCCTTCCTGCTCATAGGAATAAAGAGAGTTGAAAGAAAACTACAGAGTTGAAAGTTTAGAATTCCATCCGGCCTGAAGGACCATTATTTTTTGTTTTTACTATGGAAAAATGTATCCTTTTATTACTTCCATGTATGGTTTCTAAAATGCGTCTCTGTTCACCTATGTTTTCATTAACGATCAATACAATTTCACTAACTTTAACGTTTTGTTCGACAAATTTCCATTTAACCGGTTGCGGCAAGTGGTTTTCAAAATGAACATACTAATTGTGTAACTCTACATTTAAATAGACAATTACTAAGCATGGTTCTAAGTAATGGTTTGTTAATAACTGTAATTGAACTACCGGTCAGAAAGTGTCCTGCGGTCAATGGTTCGAGGTCTTTTGACTCACCTGGTATAGGTATAATTGTCGGAAATTTAGGACCCTATCCGGCTCAAAGGACCATAGTTTTTTGTTTTTATTTCAAATTTGTGTAGCGGACTGTATCACATTCAACTTTTTTCTTTAGTTTAAAAAAAATTTAAAACTATGTTTCACCAAACTTTATTTTCAAAACATCACAACACGTTTAATGTTTCTTACATTCTTTTTACTTTTCTTTTAGTGTCCTACATAGTTCGAAATATTTCTTTTTTTACTCGGATTAGAGACTAGAATAAAATATTTTTTTTGGCATTTCTCGACGTTTTAGCTCATAACGATTCTAAAAATGCAAAAAAAATTTCCGTTTGTCTTGTGGCCGGCCGACCGTTACAACCGACGAAAACAAGAAAACTACTGGAACGATTTCAAAATTTTCAAGGTTCGATAACTGTACCGGAAGAGTGTCAAAAAGCCAAATATATTTGCTGCATATTTTAAACAACATTAGAACATTGGCACACCATCAATGAGATAAATCCAGCGGTTTCTCGGTTTCTATTTTCGATTTCGTTTTTTGGTTAGGATACATATATCCGCAATAAATTCCTATAAATGCCTTCTGCGTCTTCAAAAATACTAGTTATCAGGATGTAGTCACTAGTCACTACACTAGTTTTTTCTCTCATCATCTTTTAATACTTAGATTAGTTGTTAAGAGGTTGTGAAATTTTTGAAAACAAAAGAAAAACCAATTAAGTTAACATTTTCATAGAATGTAAAAAATATATTTTTCATGTGTTCTAACAGGTCGTTCAATAAGTCCGTAGGATAAGTAAGAAAAAAATAACATTTTGACAAAACTCGATTTTTTTATTCAACATAGTTGCCTTCGAGGGCGATACAACGAGTATAGCGATTTTCCAACTTTTCTATACCACTTTTATAGTACGATTTCTCTTTCTCGTCAAAATAGGCCTCAGTTTCAGCGATTACTTCATCATTGGACTTAAATTTCTTTCCAGCAAGCATTCTCTTGAGATCTGAAAACAGGAAAAAGTCGCTGGGGGCTAAATCTGGAGAATATGGTGGGTGGGTAAGCAATTCAAAGTCCAATTCATTCAATTTTGCCATCGTTTTCATCGATCTGTGACACGGTGCATTATCTTGGTGAAACAACACTTTTTTCTTTTGCAAATGTGGCCGTTTCTTTGCAATTTCAGCCTTCAATCGATCCAAAAGTTCACAGTAATACTCGCTGTTGATGGTGGTTCCTTTTTGGAGATAGTCGATGAATATTATTCCGTTTGTATCCCAAAATACAGACACCATCACCTTACCGGCCGACTGTTGCGTCTTTGCTCGCTTTGGATTCGGTTCGTCGACTGCTGTCCACTCAGTTGACTGTCTTTTGGATTCTGGTGTGTAATTGTGAAGCCATGTCTCATCCATTGTCACATATCTACGATAGAATTCCCTTTTATTGCGGTTTAACAGTGCTAAAGACTCCTCCGAAGCATCGATTCGTTGTTGTTTTTGGTCGACTGTGAGCTCACGCGGCACCCAATTTGCACAGAGCTTTCGCATACCCAAATGTTCATGTAAAATGGTAAAAACACTACCATCTGCTACCTTTACAATGTCAGCTATTTCGTGCACCTTCAATTTGCGATCGTTCATAACCAATTTGTGGATTTTTTTTATGTTTTCTGGAATAACAGCCTCATTTGGGCGTCCACTGCGCTCTGCATCTTTTGTGCTGGTACGACCACATTTAAATTCAGCCATCCACTTCTCTACCATTTGTCTCGATGGAGCAGAGTTTGGATAATGTTTATCAAGCCATTGTTTGGTTTCCACTGTATTTTTTTTCATCAAAAAGCAATGCTTTATTAAAATTCGAAATTCACTTTTTTCCATTTTTTTTTCAAAAACAAAAGTTGCTTCACACAAAATGCTATAACTCACGAATAAATAGTCAGATTGCTGTCAAATTTATACACGTATCGTTTGAAGGTTAGTACTAAATAAAAATCATATGGAAAAAATTCTAGTAACGCCATCTATGTGTCATCCTACGGACTTATTGAATGACCTAGTATGTTACCTTGCCGCCATTTAAAATATGCTTTTCTGTAGTTTCACTATTAGTATAAACTTGAAATCATCTGTATCCATAACCTTTTTTAGTAAAATCACAAACACTAAACTCAGACATTATAATTATCCATAGTTTACAGAAAATTTCGTTTGTAAATCTGAATCAACAATCACAGCTACAATCTGCTTAGCTTGCTTATTGGCAGTTAATTTCAATATTAATGTATTTAATGTGTTGCGTTACTGTAAATATTCGATATGATTTTTTAAACTGTTTCTAGAATCAACATGATGCATATGATGAAGATGCACCAAACTCAAATCAAACATCACTTTGATTAGGCACTTTTCACATTTGGGCGTTAAATCAACCCACACTTTTTTCCAGAAGCATGATGGCATAACTAATTATTATTTTTATAATGATTTCATCAAAAATCTAATTGATAAAAAATGGAACAAAAATATTTATTAATTGAAATTTTCCGCTAAGTAATAACCATCCACATTACTCATATCTATATCACCGCTAAGTAATAACCATCCACATTACTCATATCTATATCAATAATTTTTTTTTTCGATTTATAACCCAAAAAATCCAATTATGTATATGAGATATAGTTAACATATATAAAAACTTTTTAATTAAAATTAATTTTCCATCAAGGCACAAGTTAGACAGAAAACATAACCAAATCATACGGAAAAACAGACAAGAATATAAACATTTTTCTATAATAAATTTTACAAACTTAAATCACCTGAATAAATAAATAAAAGAAAAAATCACTTTTGATCTTTTTTTTGTTTTTTATTATTTTATATAAATTATAATGTTCACATATGAAAAAAAACACAAACAAACAAAAAATTAGTAATAATAATAAAAATAATAAATTTATCAAAACAAGAAGAAAAAAAATTTTACCTAGAATTTATGTTATGTATTAATAACTATTATTATTATCATTATTTTTTTTGTTATTGTTGTTATTGATAAAAATATAAATATATTAATAATATAATAATAATCATAAATTTAGATAGATAGATTTAATATTAATTATGAATAATTTCTTTTTTATTATTTCATACAAACAAAAATAAATTAAAAAAATATTATAATTTTTCCGTTATGTGTTGTTTATTTTTATTTAAAATTAAATTAATGACTATTTTTAAAAATAACAAATAATTAATTAATCAGCGGATGTTGAAAAAAAATTTTTTAAATTATTAAAAAAATTTCTTTTTAATATATGTGTTTATAGTTTTTTTGTGGTATTTATTATGTGATATTTTAGTATTACAAGTTATGATTGCTAATTGTTTTGTTGTACGATAATATTTGTGTGAATTAAATGATTTTTATTTTAAGAAAACAATTGCCTGATGGTGATGCCCACTCGAATCTTTAAAGGTTAAGGTTGATTTTACGTTGAAATTTTTCAGAAATTCAAAATTTATTTATTTTAAACAAATTGTTTCAATTAGTTTTTCATGTAGATAAGCATTTTAAGGTTCAGTATTTAAAACAACTTGAGGCGCTTGAGAGTGCTGAGGAAATGAAAGTAATAAGTTCTAAGAAATATAAGAGACAACATTTTGGCAATACCTCCTCATACAAACGGTTTAGTTTTTTTCGGTTTGGATTCAATCACAAAACGTTAAAGATGCATTCTATTTTGTGTCAACCTCACAGTCAACCTTACTCAAACGGTTACCCAATTGGTTTCATTATACATCGTACACCACTTCGTTTCTTTTTCAACTCTGCGTTTGTTTGAACCGCCAGTTAGTTTGGGATCTCTCGTTTAAATTCGAAAATAGTGGCACATTCACACTTTTAAAACTCAGTTCCTTACTCAAAAATCGGAAACGAACCTATCCTCAAAAAGTCTATTACTAAAATGTCTATCCATATAGTATATCACTAGCACCTTCTGTTGATAGTATTTGCGCCCTACTCTTATAATCTGCGTTCTTTTGGCCTTCAATATCAGCATAGCCTTCCGTTATCCTTTGAAGTTTATTTCGATTGTAGGTTGGTTGCATAACATTGTTCAGTCTTAATCAATGCTTAATAAGCATTCAAATGGTTTCCTTGACATATAATACGAAGTTCTGCCACGCTTCCTGTTACAGTAGTGTTATGAGATATGACCCTCATTTCCAGCTCCTATGTTTATTTGTCAAACCCAATGAATGATGCCAATAGGTGGCATAAGGATCTCACAGTGCATGGCGTATGCGACTTTTTCATTGGCACTCGCCTTTGGTGTGACTATTACCGCTATTCTAATTCTTTTATTCTTTCGGCGCCTGATTTTGTTGTTGGCAAAGTAGATTTTCGTTTCGTTCTTTCAACCCAATTCTCTCTCTCTCTCTCTCTCTCTCTCTCTCTCTCTCTCTCTCTCTCTCTCTCTCTCTCTCTCTCTCCTCTCTCTCTCTCTCTCTCTCTCTCTCTCTCTCTCTCTCTCATCTCCTCTCCTCTCTCTCTCTCTCTCTCTCTCTCTCTCTCTCTCTCTCTCTCTCTCTCTCTCTTTCTCTCTCTCTCTCTCTCTCTCTCTCTCTCTCTCTCTCTCTCTGTCTCTCTCTTCTCTTCTCTTTTCTCACAAATCTGCCTTCGTGGTCTACCTCATACGGCGTATAATTTCAGGTTCAATTCTGCTCATGTAGTTGTTTTATGCGTGACCAACCGGATCTTAATTGAGCTAGGTTAGATCTGGTGCTACGGTGTAGTTCGACCTCTTCGGCAGCGACTTTTTGTGGCTTTCTATTCAGAACACGATTTGGAGTATAGTTCTTTATTGCGTTTTCAACCTTTTGGGGGGAGTACTTTTAAGCCAGTTCTATATGTATATTCGTCAATGTTACCAGTAACCGGGCTATCACTGACATCTTGCAGAAATCATCTTGCTGTCCTCCTTATGTCTCTAGGTGGTTCGATCGTAGTTAAGGTGTCATTGTAAGGATGTTGCTTTTTGTGACAGACCAATATATATTGTTTGGTCAGGGTCATTGTGAAAGCTAGTGCTTTCAATGCGTTATTCCTGTTTTTTAATCTAGAGTTTATTTGTTGTGCGTGAGCATTGAATTTAAGCAGTAGGTCGAATGTTACACCCAACAGTCTCGGATTTTTTACTGTAGCACTAAGTATGTTGTTTATGCAGATGCTTAGTTTTGAATTTACCTCCTTTGTCCATGTGGTGAAAAGTGTAGAAGTGAATTTTTCAGTATAAAGTTTTAGTTTTCTGCTTTTAAACTAATCATTCAGAATATTAAGGTGGGTATTCAGGATATTTGTGAGTTGTTGCAGGTGATTTCCTGTTGCAAGTACTGTGTAATCGCCTGCATATGACGTGAGGGTATTCCTTCTGGTGGGGTAGGCAAACTGCTTAGGTAGAGATTGAATAATGACGGTGAGACAACTCCGCCTTGAGGAACTCTTTGTCGTAATACTCTTATTTTGGACCTGCAGTTACGGAACTCAACGTATGCTTGGCGAGCTCTGAGATAGTTGCACAACCAGCGCTTTATTACACCTGGAAAATCAGTATTGAAGATATCATCCAATAGAGCAGCGTGCGATACTGTGTCGAATGCTTTTGATAGGTCGAATGCAACTAAAATTGTTCTAGTGCACAGGGTTGTTTTTGATTCAGACCATCACTGATCTGGTTTGGTATTCTGTGAAGCGCGGTGGTTGTACTATGTGCTCGACGGAAGCCATAATGGTGTGGCGCCAAGTTGCAGGATCTTGTCAGCTGAGAGAGCAGAAGTGCTTCGATAAGTTTTGCGACAGATGGAAGGATGGATATTGGTCTGTAAGACTCTCCCCTTTCTTCAGGTTTTCCTAGTTTTAAAATGGGACTGATTCTGGCCGTTTTCCAGATATTTGTTATCTGTAGATTATTTAAAGATGTATTGAGTGTAGTAGTGAGGTAGTTCAATCCTTTGGGTCCGATGAGTTTGAGCATGATGGCTGAGATGCCGTTTTAAATTTTGATGGCTTAATTTTCCTTATTGCACTCTCCACCTCTTCTTCGGAAAATATGATATCCTCCAAGTTGTCAGTGTTAAGTTTGCGCAGGTTTCTCAATACTGATCTAGTCTCTTATGTTTACGTTGCTTTTCTGTAAACTGAATGTTAAATTTGTTTGCGCATTTTCTATGGTTTTCAAATGGAATATCGTCGAAGGAGATCATGCAGTTATTTTGTGGTTGTCGAGGATGAGTTAGGCCCTTAATGATCTTCCAAAGACTTTTACCAGTACCCAGGTCTGATTTACTCATTAACTCCCTCCATTTATTTCTTTTATGATCCGTGATCAACTTGTTAATTCGCTTGTTCAGGTTCGGAATTTTGGAGTCGGCTGGATCTGCTTTACGGATGTCTTCTCTTTGGGTAGAAAGCACACACAATTCATGCGGAAAGTTTGGTTTTAACTTTTGAATTCTGTCAGCTGGAATGAAGCGAGCTCTAGCCTTATTAAAAATTTCTCTAAATTGTTTTTCCCTAGAGAGGGCGTCAAGTGGTAAAAATTGCTTATTGAATTCAATTTCGGTAAAATTTGTAAAGTTTTCCCAGTCAGCTTTGTTAAAATCATATAAGTCTTCTTCTCGGAATTTAATTGATTTATGGAACGGCTTAAGGTGATTATCATCGGCACGTGGTCTGATCCCAAAGCAATTTCTGTTCTCCATTCTGCAATTGGCATTAGTGACATACAGGCAAGGGAGACCTCTGGAGAAGAGTATGAGTTGTTTGTTACCCTTGTTGGTTGTGGTTCGTTTAGGCCTCCAAAATTGGAGCCGTCAATTTGATCAGCAATGCTTCCACCTCGTGAATCAGTGTTTAGGTGTGAGTGCCATAGATCATGGTGCGCGTTCACATCTCCGAGAATTAGACAGCCTTTTCACTTTTGTTTATAAATGTTCTATGGAGGGTCATAACCTGTATCACAGCTGCTTACTGGTGGAATATAAATATTGACTAGCGTTATTACCGTATTTCCGGATTTTATTACAATGCCTCGTTGTTCTAGGTGTTTGTCGGGTCCCGGTACTGCAGGTAGTGTGGTTGTACGATAAATAACACTTTTGTGAATAATAAATGCAAGACCACCACCTTTGTCCTTCCCTCTATCCCGCCGTATAATTTCATAATCACAGATACTATCACTAATCTTAGATCTAACATTTAATTTTGTTTCTTGAAAAAACGTGACTAGAATATTGTTATTGCACATATAGTTTATTATATTGTCGATCTTACTCGTGAGACCGTTGCAATTTAGTTGCATAATTTTTACATCTATCGACTGTTGAAACTAAACAGCCAACATTATGCGTCTATTCGGTTAGTGGTCAAAACTACTCTAAACCCAACTACTAATGCACTCTTGTAACTTGTTCTCATTTCTAGGAAATAAATAATGTTTTATTATAAAATTTACAAAGGATTGCTTTTTTAATATCTGAAGTACTTAATACTACCTTGCAATTTTACCATTTTTTCCACTGTTACGAAAAGCCCAATTTAGTATACTTAATTCCTCTTTACTACTAATTCGATTACTAAAATATTGCCCATCCTGTATACCAATCAACCGTCTGTGCCATTATTAGTCGTCAGTTATGAGCTAACCGCTTAAACCGTTCGTCTATTAGAAGTTAAAAAAGGTTGACCTTCAATTGATAGTTGTTCAAGAGTAAATTTAAAATTTTCTCTTGGACCTCTTAGTTAATTATAAAACCGTTTGTTTTGTATTAGGATGGATAACTTTTTCATGATTTTCTCTAAATATTCACAGACCATGGAGTAACCAAGTACCAATGCGTTGTTTTTTTTAATCGTCTCAGTATTCCTTCCTTAACAGGCGGTTTTTCTGTAAAATTTTATCAAAACAATAACTTACTTTGAAAACTCCTTAACGAAACATAACTACAAATTTAAATCAATAATAGATTAAAAATTTAAAATTAAACAAATTATCACCCGTATTTATTATAACGAAACATGCAATTTATCAATCAATAACAAACAAAAAAAATTAAATATTCTAAAAATAGCCAATAGTTTAAAAACCTATTATTATTTCAAATTGACGAAAACTACATATATAATTAATTATTTAACCTATAATTAATTAAACTTAATTACATGAATTAAACAAACTAAAAAAATATTTGTTTTTGAAAAGTTAAAAATTTTGTTTTATAGTTCAACGACAATAATTAGAGTTTGAAAGGTGAGAGATGTTTTTTTTAAATCAAATTAGTTCTATTTTGAAAATTATTAATAATTAAAAATTTATTTTCCTATTTTAATCTCTAATATAATTATAAGAAAGCCAATTAATTAATCCAATTAATATTAATTTTAAACTTTTCAATTAACAAATGTTTTTTTTTTCATGATATTTAGTTTTTGAAGTTTTTTGGGTGAGGTTTTTTTTTTGTTAATTGAATGTAGTCTTGGATGTTAATTTTTTGGGTAAATGTAAGTTTTTGTAGTTCACGTTTGCATTTTGAATTAACTTTATTTATTTTTATTACAGTTTTTGAAAAGATTAGTAAGGATTAGTCGGATATGAAGTGTTTGGATAAATAATTTTTTTAAATAGTTGTGAAAACACCTTCACATTTTGTTATACACTCACCGGCATTTAAAATAGTTAACCTTAATTTTGTTTTGATCCGAATATCCTTTGAAGCAGTAAACATTGCTCATCTTAACAAAGCGTTCTGTACGAATTGTTGGTGATGGAAATTTAACATTAAATTCCCTACAACATCGTCGCATTCCTGATCTCGTTGTTCTTTATAAATATCGTCACCAGCAGTGCTCGGATGAAATTAGATCCATCATGCCTCAAACATGTTTTTTTCCCAGTTTTACTCGCCAACCGGTTTGTGCAAACAGTCAAACTGTCGAGATTGCTCACTGTCATAGTAACAAAATGCAAAGGCACTTCTTTGTGCGTACATCGTGCAAATGGAATGCTTTGCCTGGATCAGTTGTCTCGAGTGCCTTCAATCCACAAACATTTAAAAAAGCGTCCACTCTCACCTCAGAACGCATGTTGTTGTGGAACCTAGGTCTTAAAAGGTATCTTTGTGTTGTTGTGACACATTTTGTACTACTACATAACACTGTTTAATAAAAAAAAAAAATTTAACTTAATAGCTCAATTTTCAAATGTAAATACCTCATTAACCACATTTACTGGAAACAAAATATGTACAAAGAGTCTATCGAACAACAAATTAGAAGAAAGAGCTGCTAATGAAAACCTGATTGATATAGTGAGGCGACTAAATTTAGGAAAAGTTCTAATTAGCGCGAACGAAGTTATCTCGACCAAGCGTATTCTTGAAATTGTAGTTAAATACTTTTACCAAACAATTCGTTTTTCAAAATGGACGGGTATCGCCCCAAAAGTTCTCGGTTCCGACCAAAGACCATCACAACCGTCGCTCCTTTTTTTCGGTAAAGAACAGCTTTCACTGGCCTTACTGCATCAAACTTTCCTCGTCATGGCTGGCTTTGAAAAAAACCCTGAACGAACCAAACCGTGAAATTGTGCAATATATAAAAATATTTTAAGGCCCAACACAATATCCATCTAGTATAACATCTGTAAGGAATGGTGTCACGTTAAAAACTGGTCAGGTCTTACCACACACAAACAACGGATTCCAAACTACTTAGCGTAATGTTATCAAACATTCACTCAACATACCAATCCAAGCTTGTGGCAAAAGACAATGGGCACACGCATCCGGGCACCTCAAGTGATGTGAAAATAATGCAATCAAACTGCAACGGTCTCACAAACAAGATCGATGATATAATAAAATTTTGGTGCAATAACAATATTATAATCATGATTTTTTAAGAAATTAAATTAAATGTTGGATGTAAGATAAGTGATACTATCTGTGATTATAAAATTATAAGGCAAGATGGAGGGAAGGACAAAGGTGGTGACCTTGTCCTTATCATTCATAAAACCGTTATTTACTCTAAAGTACTTTACCTGCAGAACTAGTCAATGACAACTATTTATAGAGCAATTGGCAATTATTATAAATTCTATGAATACGAAGATACCTCTAGTCAATATTTATATTCGACAAGTAAGCAGCTGTGATACAGGTTATGAACATTTATTTTACACAATCGAACATTTAGTTTACACAAAAGAGTATGTAATACTCGGTGATGTGAATGTCCACCATGACATACGGCACTAACACCTGAACACCGATGGCATTTATACCTGAAAATCGATGGTTCCCATTTTGCAGTCGTCCTCAACAACAAATAACTCGTAGTCGTCACCAGATTTTTCCCTTGCCAGAATTGTCACTAATGCCAATTGCAGAATGGAGAACCGAACTTGGATTGGGAACTTGCGCCGATCATAATCTCCTTTGGACGTTCCATCACTCAAATTAAATCATCAATCAAATTAAATCAAACTACATCCCAGCCGGCTTAATTCAAATAATTTAACCAAACTTTCCACAGGAAGAGTGTGTCCTTGTCACCAAAGAGATGACATCCGCAAGGCAGGTTCAGCTAACTCTAGAAGCCGGAACCTAAACAAGCAAATTAACAGATTAGTGAGTAATTCAAGCTTTGGCACAAATAATATAATAGTCATTGTAAGGTCATTAAGGGCTTAACTCATCCCCGACAACCTGCAAATAACAGCATAATCTCTTTCAATTGTATTCCAGCTGAAAATCATAAAAAATGCGCAACAAAATTTAGCATACGATTTACAGAAAAGGTACGTAAACAAAAGAAGGAAACCAGATCAGTGTTAAGCCTTCTCCGCAATCTTAATGCTGATAACTCAGAGGATATCATATTTTCCAAACGAGAAGTTGAGATTACCATAAGAAAAATTAAGCGATCATTAGCTATTGGACCTGAATGCATCTCAGCCATTATGATCAAACACATTCAAATTAAGAATCAGCCCAATTTTAAAATAGAGGTAACCTGAAGAAATCGTTTCCTCGGTCGTAAAACTGATTAACCATTAGACCAAATGACCAGGACCAATAGAAACATTGACGATCTTATTTATAAAACTAACTTAATACCAGTGAAGGCACAGTACATGATGTAGACCAGCTATTCAAATGTTCAAAAAGCTCAACCGACTTGAGGAACGAAGATTTGTGTTACCGCCTAAGGGTAGTAGCAGAGTTCCTGCATTTAAATATGAAACCGGAAGATTAGCACCCCACCCTTTACAACAACAACCACCATAAAATCAAAATTTTGCGAAACAAATTGATTCTCAAAGATAGCGTTCGATACATTAAGAGCAATTTTTTACCCACGGAATGGAATGGAAATAAATTTTCAGTCTATCTAGCAGCAACAAACGATATAAAAGAAGCTAGGTATGAATACAATTATAGTGAAGAAGTATAAGGGAGATAGTGATGGCAGACAGAAGAAAATCTCATACAACACAAAACCGATAAGTGCCAAAAAGATTATTAAAATAGAAAGCAAAGAAAATCAACTCATTACTCAATTAAATTTTAACTATGTTGTTGTTGTAAAATTATATCGTCCGACGACATTTTTAAAACAAGCCATCTTTGGAGTTTGTCCTTAGTGATATCTTACAGATTTCTTAAAATTTCTTGGGCATTCGAATAAATACGTGGATAGTATCGTGTGGTTCTATATTACAAATAAGGCAAACATCAATAGGACTCAGTTCATGAAGCACTATGTTTTCCTTGTTATTCCCTATCTTGACCTGTCTTCATATGCAGTTGCTTTAAATGATTCTTATATATGTCGTTGGCGGTCGGTGGTTTATGTGTCGTCTTACATAGTGTAGAATTTTCGTCTCTATATGTAAATGGTCTTGGTGTGCCATTAAATGTCAGCCAGTTGCAACGGGCAATGTAGCATTTTGTGTCTTATGCAACTTATTCCATAAAGTTTGACTCAGCTGTTTAGACCAAATAGTTGCCGACTAATTTATTATGTGGTGGTGATGGCCGTCCAACCATTTTTGCAGCTGCTGCCAGCATGTAATTTCCGCACGTTATTGCGACTCTAGAGTTTGCTGTAGATTTGTGTTGTTTAGGTGGTGAGTCTCAACTAGGGTTTCTCAAACGGGATCCCAGGATCCCGTTTTCCCGGGATCCCGGGGGTAAATTTTTATCCCGTTTTCCCGGGATTTCATTCCGGGATCCCGGGTATCCAGCTAATTTTTATTAACATTTGTTTTTACTTTTTTCAAAGATATTAAAAATTTTCTCACTCGAAAATCGAGTAGGTTTTATTTCTTTTCCCTCTGTAGTAATTAATTTCAAAATTAGGAAAATGCTTTTTTGACACATATGGTGTCATGGTTTTTTTTGACACACATAAACACAACAAATTAAAACCAATAAAACTTAAAATAGGTAGATTTTTCTGAGAAATCTACCTAGAACTTGCGCTTCATTTCTCTTTTTTTGTTTAATGGTTCTCTTATGAAAGCGATTAATAGAGGAACGAGACATGTTTACAATATGATTTGCAATGTCGTCTGAGTTAAAGCATCCAGCTTCCGAAGAAGACTCCAAGCTGCCCTACTAGAATGGGAAAAATCAATGTTTTCAGCTGCGTTAATCCACTTTTGTTTCCTCGCGGTGTCCAGTGAGTATATTATGTCATCAACAACGTCTGCCTCACCACCAGGTGCTCCTCAAATAATAAATGTATCGCTCTCTCTACTCCAACCAGGAATGTATTCTTTATTTATTTATTTATTTTTGTTGCACCAAAGTATAATTCTTCACCGGAAGTCTCTTGGGATGCACTTCTTTGCAGTTGAAATGATGGCTCCTACGAACCTACCGTAATTTTTAGGAATGGCTTGGATCTAGTGAATCACTGCATCCAACTCCGACCCATATTTAGTCCAGTCAGTTTTGTTAAAATTGCATCTAGGTTGAGGAGTAGAGTTTACGTGTAGGATTTGGAAACCTACCTCAAAAATTACTGGTTGATGTTGAGAGCGTGGAAAACTTTGTAAGACAGCCCTGGATATTGGAATTGGGTTACGTTGTTCGTTTTTTGTGGAAACACAGAGGTCGGGATTGTAATAACTTTGCCATCTAGCAGATCTAATTAGGTTTTCATGTCTTTGGTATCATATACCAGGAACATGTTGTCGATTGGTCCCGTTAGTTAGTTGTATACCATTGGGATTGTTATTTGAGTAGCACCACTGATTGTGATGGTTATTAAAGTCACCAACCTATATTGCTGGGTGGTGAAATAATGGTAGAATATCAGCTGGCCACGCTGTATATCAACAATAATAAGATGTATATCGTTCTCCGTCTGGTATAAGTAAATGGGTGCAGCTCATGATTTCCTACTTAATATACGTGCCAGATCCATATGTTTGATAGTAAATAGCACTAATTAGTTTATAACCAACAATTTTTCCTCTAGAGGTAAGTTGCACTTCATCTGTTGCATGCGGTTCCTGCCGGAATTACAACGTTGATATCGAAATAATAACTTTAATACTCTTTCTAAGTGTTCAGCTTTTGACTTGCTAATGCTTTCAATGTCCAATTGTAAAATACGGACTGAGGGTCCAATATTTTTTGTCTTATGGTGCTGAGAAGTACCGTTGTTATTGTGATTTTGATTTGTTTGTATCACAGAACATGTATCATATGACGTTAAAAACATCACAAAAGAATTGGTAATTTTTGAAGCAACTAAGCAGAGTACAAATAATTTAGATTATATAATGCACTAATGACTATCACACCGACATCAATTGAATCGGAAAGAGCCTTTTCTGTGGCAGGATGTTTCGTTACGAAAATTTGGACAAAATTAAATGATGGCGCCATTGGTAAAATTAGTATTATGAATTTATTTTTGTTTTGTTTTTATCTATTATTTTATATTTAATTTTTGAAGTTTTTCTCATTAAAAATAATGGAAATTTAAAAATCAATAGCGCATTTTTGGTGTTGTTTTAATTTTACACATTTTTCTACCACCCAATTAGAAAAATCTAGCTTTTTAGCGTTTCCCAGGATTTCCCGGGATCCCGGGAATTTAACATTTTTTGTCCCGGCTTCCCGGGATTTGAATTTCTACGGGAAATGAGAAACCCTAGTCTCAACGTATCGAAAACTGGGACCATAATTTTTGGTTGTCCTGCGGTACGGGTTTTATGTTTCCTGCAATCTCAACATACAATGTGCCGTATATTGCACGATTCTATGTTGCTGTTGTTGTTAAAGCGATGGTTTGCGATGCTACTCTTCGAGCTCCATGTCCAGATTCAGGAACTCTACTACTGCCCTTGGGCGGTACCACAAATCTTCCTTCGTCAGGTCAGTTGGGTTTTCTGGATAATTGAATAGGTCCGGACAATTGAATGGCTTCTCAAGATGAACGGGTCTATGCCCCAGAAGCATTCAGAACGAGGAAGGTGCAACTTCGTCACTTCATTTTTTGGATAAAGAAGCAGCTGTCACGGGCCTCACTGCTTCGAACTCCTCGTCATTCTATGAAAGATTCTATGTTATAAAATTTGTCACTGTTCATTTCTCAGTTAAGAGTTCTCTTTCTGTAAACCAGTTGTTCAGTGTAGACATTCATTTATATATGTGGTCACACTCTTCATCGGCACTTACACATGTTCTTAACAACGTGATATATCGTAAGCATTTAGGGTCTGTTTGATTTGGATTGGCCAAAGACTTCCAGTTTTTAGTGTGCCCGGCTTATTTTCAGTAGGCTCGTGATTTCCAAGCTGTTGATTGAGTGGTTTAACATACATGTGAGATATACTGATACTGATAAGTCCTACGTTCTTCAGTATGATTGGGTACAATCCATCTCTTCCAATAGCTTTGAAGGTCTTTGCGGACGTGGTTATTCGACTGATATGGTCTTCTGTGAACTTAATGAGATCATCTAGTGTTTACTTGTGAATACTTCCCGGTATATTCCTATATGTTTTATCCTGGACTTTGGGGTGTAGAGTGAACTGTCTATTGTACTTTTTGTAGTACTTTTTGGTGTTACTGGTTGGAATGTCGTTGAATGATATTAAAATTTTTCCTGATTATGTCCGCAGTGTTACCGTTTAATGGTCTGTATAAGTTTTGAGTACCAGCATTAAAATTTTATTTGTGTTTCCTCCACTTCTCGCGTAACTAGTTTCTTTCTTGACATTTCTTGAAACCGCAAGCTCATCTGTCATTCAAGCTGCTTCGGTTGGGAAATTAATACAAGGTTCTAAATTATTGACTAATGGACGAAATAATTAATTCATAATGAGGAAAGTAATGGGAAACCTCCTAGTTAATAACATTATGATTTATGTCTACATTGAGAAAAAATTAAAGTAATGACCTCATCTCAAAGATGGCAGTATTCAAGCAAAGAAAAAATATTTTCAAACAATTTCAGCGTGATTGGGACAACTACACGTTTATATTTTCCTGACAACAGAATGTGGTTTATTTTAAATATAAAGTGTTACATTCAATATAATAGTAGTTGAATAAAGTCAATAAGTATTTCTATGAAACAAATTATCTGGCCTTTTGTCATGAATTTTTCATTTAAAAATTGAAGTATTTGAAATTAATTCAAATATATTTAATTTTTACATAAACATAACGCGAGGTTGTCTCAACTACATCGTTCTGCAACTGTACAGTAGTTGAATCAATTTCGGATTTCCATCCGCCATGTCTGCTCTCGCGGTGTGGTTGAGGCGATTGGAAATAGAACATGTTTTTTCAGTGTAAAAATACGCTATTATGTGATAAATAAAAAAAGAAAAAAGATATTCAGTAACAACTCCATCTTCTCCAGCAACACAAACTAGAGTACAACTATAATATTAATTACAAGTATCATGTCAACAATTATGAAGAAAACTGTCTCCTTGGTGACAAGAAAAAGATTATAGCGTATGAAAAGTATAATGGAAAAAAAATATAAACTGGCAACGTGGAATATGAGAAGTTTACTATGTACAACCTGAAGAATAAAGTAACATAGAAATTTAAAAAAATCGGCTAAAAATAAAAATTATTGTAGTCTCGACAGTCGATTCGAATGATTGCAATGAACTTGACGCGAATAAAAATTACTTTGTGTATTGTGGAACAAACATTGAATTTATAGAAAAGAAGTCTGATATATGTTATCACATTAATTACCAAAGTATGTTCCTAGCATAATTTTAAAAAGCGAGAGAATGTTGTTCTTAGAACCGAAGAATGGTGAAGTCCATCAGGAACCAAATGGATTATATCCTACTAAGCCTAAGATTATGCAATCCTATAAAAGTAGCGAAAACGCATCCAGGCTCAGACAATCAGTTTGATCATAATATATTACTTGCATAATAAATAAATCTAACATTAAAAAAACTAAGTAAGAAAATAAAAGTGTTTGAACACGAGATATATTTGTTTTAGACTTACCAAAATTCAAAGAAAACCAGCTGATTTACATCGACAATAGATCTGAGATCAGTCCGATAAGGGTATGATACTAAAAGATAGAAATGTAGATCTAAAAATAAATTCATTATACTTACCATTAACAATTCTGTAGCAAAAGTAACACCAAGCGTCACAGTTTTCAACAAAAGGGAAGAAATAGATAAAATAGAAATTCGTATTATAAATAAATTAGGGAAGATCATACAACAAAGTCACCATTGTCACAATTTACAAAAAACTGGACAATAAAAAACAAAATAGAGAACCTAAAGCAAAATTGTAATTTCAACAGCAATCAAAACTTGAAAAAGTACTACAAACGTTTTCAATCGGTCAAGGAGAATCTACAAAACACAGCAGTGAAGAACATGGGACGATGACGAAGTAAAGGCAGTTTTAGTTCAATCGAAAACAAGACTCATAACGGGACCGGATTTAATTTTCAATGCGTTTCAGTTCAAAAATATACGACACTTGTACATTTGCATAAATCTGTCAAAAGATTCCGTTTATTACTATGCCTAAAAAGTAGATCAAATTATAGAACCTTTTAAACCTTTGAATTATGCACAAGAAAATAGATAAACAAATAGAATTAGAAGTGATACGCAGTTTGAATTCCATAATGGTTAAAGGACACGTGGTGCTTTGTTTATGTTTAACACCATAATTCAAAAATGCAGAAATATGACTGTAAATGTTCATCCTTGTTTTATAGATCTCGAAAAACGTTTGACAAAGTAAATCATGAGCAACTGGCATCCTAAAACAAAATTTTAGATGGAAAACAAGTATCGAAAAATATTTAGAAATCAGGTAGTTGTTGTCAATGCTCTAGATGGAACGGAATCGCTCTAGATGAAATCAAACTGAATTGGATGAATATCAATAACATCAATAGCATGAGAAAATAGTAGCAAAAGTCAAAACAAAATACTTAAATCCTTTAATCCTGCAGAAACAGTGCAGATGATTGTATAGCTTTGGGAAACCTTACAATTGGAAAAGACATATTGAAATATGTGGCCAAATTTCCTGGACAACAACAGATGATTTTGTCTAATATCCGATTAAGACACAATAGCTTGTTTTGACTGTTCCCTTTCTTAACGAATTTGAAAAGGAAGCGTGTTGCGACTTGCGACTTTAAGTATGAATTTTTTTTATTGTCTGATACCTTTTCATGTCAACTATTGGTTTCTTTCTGTGTGAGCAGAATATTTTTTTCTGTTGCACTTTTAACACTTCAATCGTCCATTCACGTCGAATCCATTTCTTTGGCGGTTATCCTTAAAGCTATTAAATTGCTATAGCGTTACGAGAGTTAAATAAAATGTAAGTACCGTGTTCCCAGTTGTACGCATATATTTATAAGGTCACTGAAAATTTAACGATCTAGTGGGATAGCATCGTTTTTATAGATCTGGGTGAACGCAGTTCTAACGGGATATATGTAATGGCTGGTCGCCTAAAACCATTTTTTTCTCATACTTAAATGATTTCTGTGGAGTTCGTCCATCACTGTTCAAACATCCAGCGAGGTGAATGCAATATATTTTATGTTCGGGTCGGGTTACATGACCAACTTCAACAGGTTCTGATTTATAGTAGAAATTCGTTGTCGTAGCAACATGCGATTCTACAGACAAATTCTTTGACTCGACATGAAATCGTTTTTGAGTGATCTTTCCATTTGAAGTTTCTGTTTCCCATTTACGAGTAGGTTTCTTTTAGTGAGTATGGGTACTTATCGGTATAATACATGAGCTATTGAAAATTGAGGTGAAGGTTCTAATAAGGCGATACTGTCGAGATAGTAGAGAATCTTTACCTCAGACGATGGTTATTCCAGAATAGACGAATAAAATTCAATTTTCCTTGTGGCAGAGCTAACTCTTTAAACGATTGCTTTAAGTAACAGCATAAACAACTTTGTAGAAATGAAATCAAACGAACATCCAGTCAACCAAATATAAATAGTTCCTCACTTCATTATCCAACAAAATCTAAACAATAATTTAGTCATAAACTAGCTTATTCCATTTTTTTTGTAGTTTTTAGAATTTTCGCTATTAGACAAAAATATATCTTAAAACAAATAAAATTTACGTCAAACTAATTTTTTTTCATTCTTTTATCAAGAATAAAAAACCATCCGAACCAATATACGCAGAGCCAACAAAAACCGTTCATCAAACAAATCAAACAACACAAAATTCATCATTAGAATTTCACACCACTAGTGTTGAAAGTGGATCAACAATGACGAAATCACAACAAAATATTTCTTCATCGTCAATGCATTTTGAAGAGTATGATGGAGTTCAGCTACGCAACAATCAAAATGATCAAAAATTAACATCAGCGAAATCATTACAACAAACATCAAAATTCGGTTCATTAAATCGACATAGTGAAACCATCAAACTAATCTCAATGGATCGTGAAAATGAGATGCTAAATGATGATATAAATGACAGTGACATAAATCGACATTCTGATACAGAAATATTTTGTAAAGAAAATAGTGATAACGATAGTAGCGTTTCAGATACAAATAATATTCGACCAACTCGAAAATGTCATTCGAAAAGTTTTAGTTTATCCGAAAATCGTATTGGTGGTCCAATAAATCATACAGCAAGTAGCGGTAGTAATACATTATTCAAACAAAATCGTGATTTGTGGGAGAAGCGAGTAGAACTGAATTCACAACATAGTTTAACAACTCCACGAATATTAACCCGTAATCGAATTGCTCCGGATTTAGTTATGGATTTACCATTACTTTCATCGAAAGAAGGTTCCACACGATCATCAAGAGATTCGATTGATAGTGAGCTAGAGGATATGACAGCAGCTGAATGTTTTGTACAAAATCAGTCAACGTTGAAGAAAAACGAACGATATTCTAGTGATAGTAATCAATATGAGAATTTAGTTAAAAAAGAAGTTAAGTTAGATTCAAAAATTATTGACAAACCAAAAGCAGAAGTTAAACCGCAACAAGATAATAGTGGTAATAGTAATAGTGTAATACTATTAAAAGAACACGATGATACTTTAACCGAAATTAAATCGATTGAACTAGATGATGTTCTACATATAAGTGAGGATGATAAAACTGTTACAATGAAAGAAATTCATAAAAGTCCGATACCGATACGTAACACCCAAAAATTTGTATCACAGTTTGCCGATTTACATTTAACCGGTGGTTGTTTAACCAAATCATGTTCATCAACAACAAATAAATCAGAATCAAATTTAAGCTCATCATTGACTCTAACATCATTTAAGCCACAAGTTAAAGTTAAACCTCAAATTTTCAAGAAACCATTAGTTCTACCACCAACAACTCCAGAAATGACGAGGAAATCAAGTAATCCTAACGAATATAATTAATAGCAATTAAGTTATTATTTAAAAAAAATAATTAAAACACCAAAATTTAAATTTTAAAAATAGTTTATTTAAAAAAGTTTCATGTTTTTATTTATAACAAGACTGTTTTTTATGTAAAAAAAATATACAATAAGTGAGTTGATTGTTTTTAAAAATATTTATTAATAATTAATTTTAATAAAAAAATATTTAATTAATTATTGTTTATGATTAGAGAATATTTTGGATTAGTTTTTATATTCTAAATATTATTATTATTATTATTCAGCTTATAATTATATATAATGAAAGCTTCCTTTAAACAATAATTTTAACATTAATGTTTTTTTTTGTATTTACACAAATAAAAGATATAAATAAATACATAATTAAAATAAATAAAATTTGAATATTAAATAAAACAATAAATAATAAAATTGTGATAGTAATATTAAAAAAAAATGATCATGGATCAGAAGAAATAATCAAAACACCCATCAAACACAATAACACTCCATCCAAAATGTGTTTCAAATTTAAACAAAGAACAACAAGAAAATTGAAAAAATTCTAGATTATAAAAATCAAGACAATTGTTATAACAACAACTTCTCACCGAAAAAGGTAGTAGTATGTGGTGTTTTGAATAATAAAAAAATATGTATTACAGGGCCAGATTTATTATTACAATCTTAAATTATTGTAAATATCATAACTATTGTAACTTAATTTTTAAATGATTTAAATTCAATAGAATTTCCGGTTCAAAACATGGCTTACATTTAAAAAAAATTCTTTTATGTTATGATTATTTTCCTACTTTTTAACGTTTTGTTTGCTTTCTTCACTTAAAAATTAAATATCTAATATACAATAAAATATGTTTTATTTTACAGTTTCATAAATTTAGATATCATCATTTTTTATTGCTAGTTTTTCAATTAATATTATCATGATCTTACCTGTCTAAATTTTGTCCTTTTTATGTATAATAATAATATACACCCAATTCTGTTTTTACACGGTCTTTTTTTAGACGGTTTTGATATAACACGGTCTAGGAAAAAAATTTAAATTCGTTTTTACACGGTTTTATTTGAAATAGCACGGTTTAAATTTTGAAGAAAATTCGTTTTTTTTTCTATATACAAAGTTAGGCATGTTTAGTGTTAATTATAATAAATTATAAATTAACGACTCTTAATATCTGAAGATACCAAGTCCAACTAGGGATTAGGATTAAGTTTGAATAAATTAAATTTCTTTAAGAAGTTTATGAACGTTATCTTTAAAATTTTGAGGATTAAAGCTATCAGGGAAAACCCTTGCTGGTGAGACATTTCATAGATGAAAGACTCTGCTGAAAAAATCACGCTGAAAAGCAACACTTCTGATCCTTTTTATATGAAGTGTAAAAGGATGGGCTACAAAATTTACTCTGGTGTTACGCGATAGGTTGCTAGTTCAGGTAAAATTGATTTTATCTCAGTCGAAGTTTGTTCATCCACAATGTATTAATAGAAAATTCTCAGATCAGCAACATTTCTCCTGTGTTGCAAGGAATTTAACTCATTAATAAGAGTTGAGTTGCTAAAAAGTTTAACAGTTCTGCGCTGAACAAACTCAATTTACTTCATACTACTAAAATCAGATACACCCCATATGTGAGAACAATACTCCATGCAGGGAGTATAAATGATTTATATATTAAAAGAAGCTGTTCGCTATTGAAAAACTTACGAAATCGTTCCAAAGACCTAAATTTTTGAACAGCGTTCTTAGCTAGGTTAAAAATATGAGAATTTCATTTCATATTGTTTTCAACTTCTATTCCTAGAAGTATGTATCTACAGTTGATCAATTTTCTTTGAAGATTTTTTAACGCTAATCTTAAAGTTTGGAGGAAGACAATTATTTTATTTTATTATACTCTTATTGATACTCTGGTGTAACGTGTCAACTTTGCAAGCTTAGGTAAAATCGATTTGATTTAGATAGAAGCCCGTTTATCCATAATGTAAAATACCGTCAAATCAGCGACATACCAGGAATCAAGATCATTAGTAAGATTTGAATTGCTGATCAATTTAACAGCCCTCTGTTGTATAGATTCAATCAAGACCTGTATGGTACACTCCATATGTGACAACAATAATCCATGTAGGGCGATCGTCTTTCGGCGAAAACCGCATTGTCTTTAAGTATTTTTGACCAGTTAACAAAGAACCTCATATTTTTAAAATTAATGTTTTTTTCAAATATTTTAGCTACAATCGATTAGTTTGATATGGGTTTGTAATTTGTTGTATCCGTTTTTGTACCTTTTTTGGAACTGGCGTGCCTACACTAGCCATTTCCCAAAAAAACTAATATTTCAAGTTATATATATGTCGTTAGAACAGCATGTTTGATTGAGCTTGTGAAACGTACGTTATCGCTTAAACATCTAAAAAGCATATGATCGAATCTGGCATGCCAACTTCATGTAGACGTAAAGCATATTCAAAAATGCCTCACCGATCAAAACATTTCGGTATCCATCGATAGTTTTTCTTCTGAGTCTAAATTAATTATTACTGGTATTCTCCAAGGCTCAGTTTTATTCACCACTCTATTTTTAATTTATATCAACGGCCTGTTGAAAATTATCAGTAACACGACAAATAGTTTTGCGGATGATACACAGTACATTGCACAGGTCATTTGTTCCCTTATCTTCAAATGTAAAATGAATGAAAAAATAAATCTCGCCCGGAGAAACGTTGTTATAAATGTAAACGAGGACCTTGAAGGAGAAAAGGACCAAGGATCGAGAAAAAGTCGCCGATTGGGGTAAAAAAACTTATTCAATTCTAATTCCACCAAAATGCAGCTATTGATTGTTTTCAGATCATAGACCGAGTTCCCCAATGATACTTCCATTAGTATCTATGACGAACAAATAGCATCCTAAATAGATGTGAAAAATATTTGACTCCGTATAATTTACTCCACATTTATAAGTTCTGCATTCGTCCATGTATGGAATGAAAGTTTTTTTCAGTGTAAAGAAGTTTTTCTGAGAGAAAATGAAAAAGGCTTTCAAATTGCTAAATTCCAGTGAATTACAATAATTACTTTGATCTTAATCACTCACCAAATCTCTCAAAATTTTATTTTTTACACCAAAAAGTGTAAAAGTTTTGTTTATTTAACATTATGCCCGCCGCATATTCCCGCTATCTCATAAGAAAGGGAATTCAGGAAAACTCGTTATGAAAATATTCAATTGTCATTTTTATTGCAACTTATTTATTTTAATATGGAAAAAATTTTCAAAATCTCGTTTTAATTCTATTTATTTATTCAAATGTTTATGAGTACTCTATGTTTTGTTTTTCCGTCTAGTGCGTACACGAATAAATCAGAAGGTTTTCCTAACGCGTCAGCCACATACGGTTGTCAATGTGAGAAGCACGGGTTCTCCAAATCTAGTCCACATACTTGCAGTAACTGTCCTTGTGCTTTGTTGATCGTCATTGCAGATTCGAGTTGCACTGGAAACTAAACGTTTGAATTCAAATGCCATATCTGTTGGGATAATAGCCCGTCATTGGAACAGCATGCTTGATTGAGGTGGTGAAACGTACGTTATTGCATTAGACATCTGAAAAGCATTTGATCGAATCTGGCATGCCAACTTCATGTAGACGTAAAGCATATTCAAAATTGTCACACCGATCAAAACATTTCGGTATCCATCGATAGTTTTTCTTCTGAGTCTAAATTAATTATTACTGGTGTTCTCCAAGGCACAGTTTTATTCCCCACTCTTTTTTTAATTTATATCAATGACCTGTTGAAAATTATCAGTAACACGACAAATAGTTTTGCAGATTACATACAGTACATTACACAGTTCATCTAAAAAGCATATGATCGAATCTGGCATGCCAACTTCATGTAGACGTAAAGCATATTCAAAAATGCCTCACCGATCAAAACATTTCGGTATCCATCGATAGTTTTTCTTCTGAGTCTAAATTAATTATTACTGGTATTCTCCAAGGCTCAGTTTTATTCACCACTCTATTTTTAATTTATATCAACGGCCTGTTGAAAATTATCAGTAACACGACAAATAGTTTTGCGGATGATACAGAGTACATTGCACAGGTCATTTGTTCCCCTATCTTCAAAGGTAAAATGAATGAAAAAATAAATCTCGCCCGGAGAAACGTTGTTATAAATGTAAACGAGGACCTTGAAGGAGAAAAGGACCGAGAACCGAGAATAAAGTCGCCGATTGGGATAAAAAAATTTATTCAATTCTAATTCCACCAACCAAACAGCTATTGATTGTTTTCAGATCATAGACCGAGTTCCCCAATGATACTTCCATTAGTATCTATAACGAACAAATAGCATCCTAAATAGATGGTAAAAATATTTCATTCCGTATAATTTACTCCACATTTATAAGTTCTACATTCGTCCATGTATGGAATATTGTTGTCAAGCCTTGTGTGGTGCATCTATTTCGATCTAGGCTCTAGGCTAAATTTAACATCAAATCTTGATTTCCTACAACATTGTCGCACTGTTGCTGATCTCTGATTTAATTTTTGTTTTTTTATCAAATGAACTGTGCATACATGCACAAAAAATTTAATTTGGCTTTTATATAGACTCTTAATAGTTTTTTTGTACAAATCATTTTATTTTACCTATTTTTTACAGAAATAAAGGGTATGGAACCAATCCTCTTTTTTTCTATGTGCTGCATGTCTTTTTATACACGGTTTTTTTTACACGTCTTTTCCTGGAACGTATCTACCGTGTAAAAACAAAATTGGGTATAATATGATTTTGTCTTTTTTGTACAGGTTTTTCTTATCAAAATGTTGGATATTGCCTAAATCGGGTTCAATTTTTGTTATTTCTTTTATGGCTCTATGAATCGAATACAAAAGTGCGACCTGTTTGATCAATGTACAATTTATTGCAATCGTCACAAATTTATAAACACCTGTGTGGATGGTTTTCTGTACTTAGTGTTTGCGTTTGTGTGTCCATAATTTTAGAGGTTTTTTGTATATTGCTAATACATTTTGATTTGACTACAAAAAATGTATTTATTTTGAATATGCCAAACTTGGGACTTCCGCCAAATATACAATTCTCACCAACTACTTTTTAGTTTTAACGTTTTGAATATTTTTCATTATTTTTGGAAAGGAAAACGCAAGTTACTTTAAATCGCAGTTCCAAACGCAAGTTACTTTAAATGTCAATTAATTATTCTAATCGAACAACGGATCTATGAATGCTAGATAACTTTTATGATTATTTGCTTTTTGTATGGAAAAATGGTGACCTCTTAAACTTCTTCGATATATGGACAGTTTTATATACTCATCACCTTATTGTGACTAATTCTGATTGCATGGATTTTCAGAACTTCCTTCAGGATATTTTTTCAAATTTGTTTTTGGACAAAAATATCGATAAAAACTTGCAAAAGAAGCAAGAAGAACCTATGCTTTTTGAAATCCAAAAAATGAGTTGTCACAAATCTTTGTGAATGACATATAAACTGAAAGAGCAAACCAAAACATCCACCGTACTGAAATTTTAGCTTAATCGAACAACCGGTCTATTAATGCAGGCATATTTAGTGGATATTTTCGTTTATATGATAAAATGGCGATTACTCCAGTTTGACCGATTTATGAGCAGTTTTATGTACTAATTATCTTATTTTGATTAGATGGATATCCAAAGGTTCGATCCAGCATATTTTTTCAATCGCGGTGCTCCACTACCTGCGGTACTTACGTACATTTTTTTAATCATTTCAGACTGCGAACCAACTCGTAGAGCATTTCCAAACCGTGCAATCCTATTGGAGCGGATACAACCTATTATATCAGCATCCTCAAGATAGTTTCTGATTTCTAAGCTATATCGAGGCTTGTACGTCTGTTTTTTTCTGATTACCGGCATTTAACCTTTGGAAGCGAAAGCTGGACACTGACTTCCTCCTATTGTAGAATTCTATCAACATTCGAGAGGAAAGTCATACGAACAATTTATGGTCCATGTAAAGTTGCTGAAAATCATTATAGAATCCGAATGAATCATGAAATCAGACAGCTTCTTGGAGGCTGCGATGTAATCGGATTCATTAAATCTAACCGGATTAGATGGTTTGGTCATGTCGAAAGGGCACCATAAGATAGAATGATTAAAAAAACGTCCCAACAACAACCAGCTGGTGTTCGTCGAAGAGAAAGACCTACACAACGCTGACGTGATGACATCATCCAAGACCTTTGTGAAATAGGATGTTGAAACTGGGGTCAACTGGTCATGGAACGAGATGATTTGAAGCTGATTGCATAGACGGCAAAATCCCTCCTTGGGATGTAAACGCCAGAGAGAGGGAGAGAGGCGTTTAACGAATTTGGTTTTTTCCGGGGTGAGTATGATACCCTCAATGCTTAGACTGAAATTAATTTCAGCTACCAAAGGTCAGATTCGGAAATAGACTGCTGAGCAAACGTAGAAACAAACAGACAGTCCCTTTTAACTTACCACCCTGAGTCCAACCCTGACACCCTAACAAAATTTTACCTGGACGTGAAAAGGGTCCGACTACTGAATCGGAACGTAGAACGTCCGCAGTCTGAGGGCTCCTGATGCTCTCGAGTCTAGAAACAGAGGTTGAGAGGTATAGAATGGATATCATTGCTCTGCAAGAAATTAGAGATTTGATGTGCAGTGATGAACGAATTGAGAGTTGAATCCTTTAATATTTGGGATCCATGCTAAACTCAAACAACATCATAATAACAGATTTAAAAACTAGAATGGCTACAGGTAATCGAACTTTCTACTCAACTAAACTCTTAAACCAAATAAGATATAACTTAGAAATCAGACATTCTCTTGAGGTTTCTGATATAATAAGTTGTATCCGTTCCATAATGATTGCTTGGTTTGACCATGTTCTTAGGTCCATCTCGCAGTCTGTAGTAAAATATACGTTGGTACCCCAAGGAGCGGGCGACTTCGAGGTAGACCTAACTACAATGAGACACGGATGTAATGAACTACCTTAACCCGGATTCATTTTTAAAAAACTTAATATTTTGTTCTCTAGTCGTATAAAGCATAAAGAATTTCTCCTATCAATTTGCATTCTAAAACCAGTTCACCAGGGATTTCCATTGACTCTACAACAGTCCATAGAGTCACCCATTCGAGATAGTTATAGTTATGCTTGAAGTCAACAGAAAATTGGTAGACATAATAGAGGTATATGTTGGGTAGTCAATTAATAATATAATCCTAGTTGCATTGCTTTTTTTGTTTATGTTTTTTGTCTAATGTTTTTTCATTAATATAATATTCTTTAATTCAATCGGTTGTTCCAATAGGTTATAGGCCCAGGTCCCGGAAATAGTTTATTGTTTTTTTAAACTGCGCGACTAAACAGTAACTGAATGTCCTCGTTATATGCTATTTAAAAGTTGGACGATGAAAATTTTCCATCTTGGAAAATTCAGATGCGTTCCGTGCTCATCCACAACGACATGTGAAAGTATACTAAAGATACATCCAATCCCAGCGGAAAAGATTGGGATACGAATGATGCTAAAGCGAGCCACCGTCACGCTTTGCTTGAAGCCGTCACAATTATGCAATATATCCGAATGCGAAACTACAAAATTAAAATGGAAGATGGAACAAAAATGACAGAGTTCCTGAAGACATTGTTTGATCTTGTTGGACGAATTAAGACTTTCGATGAAGATCTTTCTGAGGGGCTTCTAGCTAGTATTCTGTTGAACGCTTTACCGAAAAGCTACGAAAATTTCAAAGTTGCAATTATAACGCAGGAGAAAATTCGACCATTGGATTCGATTACGAATAAGTTGATTGAGGAATCAATAAGGAGGAACTTTGAGATTTCGAAGAACGAAAGGGTTTTTTTACCAGAAACGTGAAAATTCTTCGAAAGAAAATCAGAAAAAACCACTGAAATGTTTCAAGTGTCATAAAACAGGACATTTTTCCAAAAATTGTCCGTCAAACGAGAAGAAGAAAGCAACAGAATCTCGAAACAAGACATCTTTCGGATTGTTCTGCGCATTGAAACAGAATATGGACAACACCTGGATATTCGATAGTGACGCTACGTGCCATATATGCTGCAAAAAAGGAGATGTTTTCTGAAATTAATCTAATCTCGGACAAATTGACATTGGCGGATGGCAGTTCCATGTAAGCTGAAGGAATAGGAAGAGTCATTCTTGAAACGGAATATGGAAGTATTGAGTTGAAGAATGTCCATTACATCCCGGATGTGAAGTTGCATTTCCTATCGATGCCTAAAGTGATTGCAGGTGGATTGAAGGTCCACACTGGACCGAATGGATTTGAGAAGAAATGATGAAAAATTGATTCGCAGAGGTTTTAGAGAAGACGATTTGTACGTATACAAAGTAAAGAAACAAATCTTGGCAGCTGTCAGAGGTCGATCTGATCTACGAAAATGGTATGATAAGTACGGGCATCTAAATGTTAGAAGCTTAAAAGATTTGGGGAACAAAAATATGGTCGATGGCTTGGCTTTTGCGGATCCCAGTTCTGATTTTCAGTGTGAAATTGGCATGAAGGGAAAGATTGTTCAAAAACCATTTCCAAAAGAAAGTAAATCAAGAAGTACGGAGTTGTTGGAGGATGTCAATGAGAACAGTGTCTTCTGATGGATCGAAGTACTTTCTTCAAACAACTGATGATTACTCACGTATGAAGTTCGTGTATTTTTTGAAGCTCTCGAAAAGTTCAAAGTTTTCCAGTCTTTTGCCGAAAATCTTTGTTGCAAGCGTAAAAGCGATTAGAACTAACAATGGCGTTGAGTTTTGGAATGAAGATTTCACAAAGCATCTTAAAAATGTTGGCATCCGGCGAGAGCTTACCATTCCCAATACTGCACAACAGAACGGAGTTGCTGAGCGAGGGAATAGAACGACATTAACGGCGAAAGCAATCAACAGAGCAGTCTACCTAAGAAATAGAAGTCCAACAAGATTCTTGGAGACAAGAAGCCTCACGAAATATGGTTTGGAGGGAAGCCAGTTGTCACGGATTTGAGTTGGTTCACGAGTTGTTTCAATGGACAAGAAGCCAGGCCACGGAAAATTTGAAGCCAGAGGTGTTGAAAATATTTTTGTTGGGTACGATCAGCGATCTAAGGACTATAGATGTTTTAATCTGCAGAACAAGACGATCAACATTAGCCGCGATGTGAAGTTTATTGAAAATTCATTCTCACAGCATAAAGGTGAGAAATTGAATGAACCTGAACTAATATTTTTTTCCATTAACAGTCAAAGCTCAAAATGCTGAGTTGGTGCAGACAATTTCTTCGGATGGAGAAGAGGAGTATGAGAGCGAAGATGATGACGTTCCACAAAATGCGCAATGTCTACAACAAGTAATTCGAAATACTCCGACGCCAGAGGTTAGTCAAAGACCGGTACGAACGAAGCAGGTTTCTGACAGATATGGAGAGTTTGTAGCTGCTGTAAACAAATCAGTTGCTTACTCTGAATTATCAACACCACAAAATTTCAAGGAAGCACTAGAACGTGATGACCGTGAGCTATGAAGAAAGGTAATGGCTAAAGAAACTTCACAGTTGGAAGAGAAAGATACCTGGGTTTTGACCGATAAGCCAAAAGACTACAAGGCTATCAAATGCAAATGGGTCTTTGTGATTAAGCGACACAAGGTAGATAGTAATTGTTATATATATGCAGTTATTGCAAGCAATCATAATTAATGCTCCACAATCCGTTTGTAGTTTGCAGTAGCTGTGGAGTTGCAGATGTATGTTCACCAAAGAGATGTGGTTGGTGCATATTTGAATGGAACTTCATCATGCGATCTGTATGCAACAACCCGAAGGTTTTGTGAGTGAAGAATATCCCAAAAAGGTGTGTAAACTTGAAACTTCAAAGGTCGCTATATGGACTCAAACAATCTGGTCGTGAGCGGAATGAAACGCTGCATAAGGAGTTCGTTCGAATGGGCTTCGAGAGACTCAAAACTGAGAATTGTTTGTATGTAAGAAATGATTCGAAGAATAGCATCACAATTTTGGTGGTTTATGTCGATGATATATTGGTAGCTTCGAAGTCTCTGGAAGTTCTTATCTCAGTGAAGAAAGAAATCAAGATCAAATTGTGTGGACAAAGGTGCTCTCAATTACTTTCTGGGTATGGAAGTATTGAGAGAGGGAGAGAATGGAGCTTTAAGAGTTACTCAGAAGCAGTCTATTCGAAAAATGCTGGAGGAATTCAACTTGGAAGATTTAAGAATATGTAGTACACCAATCAATTCTGGCACAATCCTAACAAAGTGCGTGCAGTGTGATGAAGAATGTAAGAAGGTAAATATTAGTATTTATCAATCATTGATAGGATTTCTTCTATACATTGGGCTGTATAGAAGACCGGATATTCTTCACTCGATTTCTAAATTGGCTTAGATGAATTCTAATTCTCACAAGGAGCACTTCACTGCTGCAAAGCACGTTGCTAAGTATTTGATGAACACAATTGACTATGGCATTTCGTACGTTAAGCAAGGAGAATCACTTTTCGCTTTCTGCGATGCAGATTGGGCTAGTGAAACACAGAGTAGGCGTTCTTTCACTGGTTACATTTTTTGTTTAGCTGGTGGTCCAGTTACGTGAGAGAGCAAATTACAGCCTACAATCGCCTTGAGTAGTACCGAAGCAAAATTTATGGCCCTTTGCTTTACTGGGAAGGAAGCTGTATATCTTCGGAAAATGCTAACAGAAATTGGACTTACACAGTTCATAGATCAACCTACAAAAATGCTTGCGGATAATCTTGGAGCAATCAAACCTGTTCAAAATGCAGTATATCACAACAGAACAAAACACATCGATATCAAGATTCACTTTTTACGGGAGATTTTCGAGAAAAAATTAAATGATCTTCAATATGTTTCATCAAAAGAGAACATGGCGAATATGACGAAAAATCTCAACAAAATCAAACATAGCTTCCATGTCAAGAAGATGAATATTAATAATAGGCGCGTTCCATTGAAAATCAAACTTACTCAATTTTGCTTTGATCTACTCTACCTTATTTTTCGATTTTATAGATCTTTTATAAACTTGTTTTGGTATTTTTCATAATAAAATGGACCAGTGAGATCTAAACATTAGCCCAAAATAAAATATTTTGAGATTAATAAAATTGTGTGGCTATATTTGAAAATTTTTCCAATTTTCGGCGTTCCATTGGTGATCTACTCAAAAGCTGCTTTGAGCAGCTATTTCGTTCCAAAGGAACGCATGTAATATAATTAATAAGAGAAGAGAGTCAATAATATAATCCTAGTTGCATTGCTTTTTATGTTCATGTTTTTTGTCTGAAGTTTTTTCATTAATAAAATATTCTTTAATTCAATCGGTTGTTCGATAGTATATTGAATTCTGGACATTTTTTCAAAATCATCCTTATCGAGAAAAATGCTTCATCGCTGGTACCTCGGCCTCGTTGGCAACCACACTGATAGTGTCAAAACTATTGTTCAGGGCAAGGGTTGCTTTTGGCTAGTCAAATGTATCAAATCGCCTCGATGGTGTTGTTGTTGTTGTAGCGACAGTTTTGGTGCTAATCCTCCGGCTCCATGTCCAGGTTCAGGAACTCTGCTACTGCCCTTGGGCGGTACCACAAATCTTCCATCGTCAAGTTTGTTTCATTTTCAGGACAATTAAATAGGTGGTCTACATCGGGTGGCGTGCCCTCACATGCGGGACACTTGTCAATAATTTCAGGATCAATTCTACTCATGTAGTTGTTTAGGATGCGTGACCAACCGGATCTAAGTTGAGCAAGGATGGATCTAGTGCTACGGGGCAATTGGACTTCTTCGGCAGCGACTTTTGGTGGCTTTCTATTTAGAACACGATTTGGAATATAGTTCTTTATTACGTTTTCGACCGTTTTGGTGTGGAGTGTTTTTAAGCCAGTTCTATATGTGGATTCGTCGATGATACCAGTTACCTGGCTCTCTCTGATATCTTGCAGAAAGCATCTCGCTGTCTTCCTTATGTCTCTCGGTGGTTCTATTGTAGTTAAGATGTCATTGCAAGGATGTTGCTCTTTGTGACAGGCCAACAGATATTGTTTGGTTAGCATTTCATTATGTTCACGGACCGGCAATATGTTACTTTCCTCGTGTAGGTGATCACGGTGGGCCATCAGGTGACAACCGGTTGCTTATTCCAGTGAGTGTTGGCAACTTGAGGGGTCCATATGGGTGCAGCATAATTTATAATGGGTCTTCCTATTGCTTTGTACGTTGTTAAGATCGTGTTTTTATCTTTGCCCCATGAACTACCCGCTAGTGCTTTCAATGCGTTATTCCTGTTTTTCAGACTTGAGTTTATTAGTTGTGCATGAGCATTAAATTTAAGCAGTGGGTCGAATATTACACCCAGCAGTCTCGGATTTTTTACTGTAGGAATAAGTATGTTGTCTATGCAGATGCTAAGTGTTGAATTTACCTACTTCGTCCATGTGGTGAAAAGTGTAGAGGTGGACTTTTCAGTGGAAAGTTTTAGTTTTCTGGTTTTAAACCAATCATTTAGAGTATTAAGGTAGGTATTCAGTATATTTGTGAGTTGCTGCAGGTTATTTCCCGTTGCAAGCACTGTGCAGTCGTCTGCATATGATGTGATAGTTATTCCTTCTGGTGGAGTAGACAAACTGCTTAGGTAGAGATTGAACAATGACGGTGAGAGAACTCCGCCTTGAGGAACTCCTTGTCTTAGCACTCTCATTTTGGACTTGCTGTTACGGAACTCAACATATGTTTGGTGACCTCTGAGGTAATTGCACAACCAGCGCTTCATTAAACCTGGCAAGTTAGTATTGAAGATATCATCCAATAGAGCAGCGTGCGATACTGTGTCGAATGCTTTTGACAGGTCAAGTGCGACTAAAATTGTTCTAGCACATGGTTGTTTTTGATTCAGACCATCACTGATCTGGTTTTGTATTCTGTGTAGCGCGGTGGTTGTACTGTGTGCTCGCCGGAAGCCATGTTGGTGTGGCGCCAAATTACAGGATCTTGTCAGCTGAGGGAGCAGAAGTGCTTCGATGAGTTTTGCGACCGATGAAAGAATGGATATTGGTCTGTATGACTCTCCCTTTTCTTCCGGTTTTCCTGGTTTCAAAATGGGGCTGATTCTGGCCGTCTTCCAGATATTCGGTATCTGTAGAGTATTTAGAGATGTATTAAGTGTAGTAGTGAGGAAGTTCAAACCTTTGGGTCCGATGTGTTTGAGCATGATGGCTGAGATGCCGTCGGGTCTTATAGCTTTTGATGGCTTAATTTTCCTTATTGCATTCTCCACCTCTTCTTCGGAAAATATAATATCCTCCAAGTTGTCTCAACACTGATCTGGCCTCTTTCTCGTGTTTACGCTGCTTTTCTGTAAACTGAATGTTAAATTTGTTTGCGCATTTCCTGTGGTTGTCAATGGGGATATCGTCGAAGGAGATCATGCAGTTATTTTGTGGTTGTCGAGGATGAGTTAGGCCCTTAATGACCTTCCAAAGACTTTTACTAGTACCCAGGTTTGATTCTCTCACTAACTCTCTCCATTTGTTTCTTTTATGGTCAGTGACCAATTTGTTAATTTGCTTGTTCAGGTCCGGAATTCTGGAGTCGGATGGATCTGCTTTACGGATGTCATCTCTTTTATTAGAAAGCACACACGCTTCATGTGGAAAGTTTGGTTTTATTTTTTGGATTCTGCCAGCTGGTATGTAGCGAGCTCTTGCCTTATTAAAAATTTCTCTGAATTGTTTTTCCCCAGAGAGGGCGTCAAGTGGTAAAAATTGCTTACTGAATTCATTTTCGGTAAAATTTGTAAAGTTTTCCCAGTCAGCTTTGTTAAAATTAATATATGTCTTTTTCCTGGAATTTATTTGATTTATGGAACGGCTTAAGGTGATTATGATCGGCACGTGGTCTGAACCCAGTGCAATTTCAGTTCTCCATTCTGCAACTGGCATTAGTGACATACTGGCAAGGGAGATATCTGGAGAAGAGTATGAGTTGTTTGTTACCCTTGTCGGTTGTTGTTAGTTGAGGACTCCAAAATTGGAGTCGTCAATTTGATCAGCAATGCTTTCACCTCGTGGATCAGTGTTTAGATGTGAGTGCCATAGATCATGGTGCGCGTTCACATCTCCGAGAATTAGACAGTCTTTGGTATAAAATAGATGTCCTATGGACGGTTCATAACCTATATCACAGCTGCTTACTGGTGGAATATAATCGATGGTGTAATTGGTAAAGTGTCTGCCGTAACAGAATTTGAATCAACTTCAGTGTGTATATGAGGAATGTTCGAATCCGGTCCGAAATACGCACAAAAGAAGGCAATGTGACTGATGTCAAACTCAAACGTATGCAAATATGTCTTGGGATCGATAACTGAGCGTTAATTGTTCAGTCGGTTGGTGTCAGGAATGAGTTAAGTGATCGTTCATGTTTTTTAGAGATTAATTATTTAAATGTTATTATTAATTAATGCCTATAAGATCTTATATGGTTTGCAGAGACCGTATAAGGTTACTTTTGAATTCTAGTCTTGCGACACGGTTTGTCCTCCAGATAATTTTGCCACCATGTAAATCATTCCAGGTGTTATATCTTCGATATCAGGTACTTTATTACGTATTAGTTTTGACCGTGCCGCATCAAATTCCTCTGGAAGTGGTTTTCTGGCAGTTCAACTGTTTTATCAGCAGCACAGAACAACGTCGTTGAGTAAATACCAGAATGTATCGCCGTCTTCATTATAGTTTGACTTCTCTAATATTTCGGCAATATGGTGTTGATATCTCTTTTCAGTTTCAGGATTCTTAAACGATGAGATGTTAAAGCGTTTGAGTTGATTATATTTTTGAATGCCTGGCTTTGAAAAATGACCATAAAACCTCAACTTAGCACATACAAACAAGGAAGTGGCCACTTCCAATACATGCTTCTTTAAAGGATCGCACATCCAGAAGCGGCGAAAAACATCATGGTACTAGCACGTAATCAATTGGTTTATTTCAAAGTTTTTTAAAGTTATATGTAGAATGTGTCCTCGTCGATGGTTTTAGCTTCAGTGGGTCCATGCACGACGATGAGAGAAATATTTTAGTGTGTTCTGCAGATCCTCTCTTTGATCGGGACGAATTTCATCACGGCTTCTTCACGGAAGACGGAATTCTTCTACCAAATTCTTCTCGAGAAGGATACCTACTATCCAGATATTGTTTACCGATTATTGGCTGTCTAATTTCTTGCAAAGCAATGATATCTATTCTATAACTCTAAGCCTCTTTTTCTAGACCTTTGAGAACATCAAAAGCGCTCACGCAGCGCACGGTTCACATTCTAATTCGGTAGTTTAGTTTTTTTCACGTCCAGGTAAAATTATATTTTGTTTGTTCGGTCTGGTATCCTTTTTGTGGTTACTAATTAAAACAATAATATTTTTCCGGGGGTAAGGATGTTAACTTCAAGCTCAACTGATTCGGGTTTTCGCCCTTAACACAACCTGAAACAAATTTAGTTATCGGAGGTCACCAACGAGGAGACATTGAGGAGGTATTAAGCACTAGGTTGTAAGCACCAGATTCCGCAGTGGACTGTTGAACGAACATAGGAAGAAACAAACAATTCATGCTTTAGTAAAACACCACCCTGACCCCCTGAAACGTTATAACCAAATTTGTTGCGATTAACATATGGAAAATTCCATTCCGTGAACAAAACTTTCACCCATCGCGTAGAACAAATTCGAAATTGTTGAATGGTTTTCTGTGAAATACCATATCGTAGCTTTAAACCCATTTAAAAAAAGAATGAAAAGTAATTAGATACGGGTGGTGTGGTCTTGTCATCAATAATGGTGCTCTAATTATTTTTCGTCTAGATAGCATAATCTAGGCAAAAGGTTTTTCTGATAGGTTCACTTGTGATGACTGGGCTTCAAGCACTTTGTTTCCTCCCAGCATTGCTCCCATGTAGCTCCCTTCAATGCATTATCGACTCTAATTAAAAAAATTGAGTTAAGCCGCATTTTTAGGAAATATCATTTTAGAAATGTCTTCACATTTTGGAAACCAAAGCTGTAATATTCCAGCTCGTATTTCAGGAATACCATTTTTCGAACAGAAAATTGTAACTAATGTTTTATGTGCCCTCTGATAAATAAATAATAGTACATTGTATATTAAGAGCAGAAAGTACGACATTGCTGCTCGTGCATGAAAATTGCTGGTTGAGGCGTAGCCGAAACCAGCAATCATGTCAGAGCAGCAATGTTACTTTCTGCTCAAAGTATACATACTATTTTTTTAACGACTGCTGACAAATGCGATCAAAGTTGCCAAGGAAGCATTTATTTGTTGTTCAAAAAACGTATCGGACGTCAAGTTAAAATTTTAAATTTATACATTGTTTGTTTATATCTATTTTTAAATAAAATAGTTTAAAATGAGCTGTAGTGATGAAAGTGATATAATTAGCACTTCACCTCATCTAAAAGAAGCAGGCAACAATTTAACTTTCGATTTGTTGCCTGAAAAATCTAAAGTCCGGTATGAAAAAGCTTACCTCTTATTTATCAATTGGTGTAAGAACAAAAATACAGGAAATTTTTATTCTGAAGATGTGTTTTTGGCATATTTTGGTGAACTATCGCAGACAAAAAAGTCTTCAACAATGTGGTCAAATTATTCAATGTTAAAATCAACATTCATCGTTAAAGAAAATTTGGATATTAGTAAATATAAAAGATTTTTGCCTTTTTTAAAAAAAAAGTCCTCGGGTTATAGAGCCAAAAAATCAAAAGTGTTTTGGAGAGAAGAAATTAATAAATTTTAATATTATGTCTTTGTCCATTATGTCTTTGGTTTTACTTGTGTTTTTACTTTCCGTCCATGAGCAGAAAAAATTAAAAAATGCACGCTAAACAGCAAAAGCCAACTTTCTGTTTTAAACTGATAGATAGAAAACATCATTTTCTACAACAGTCGTTAAAAAATAAATTTATCATTTGCAATCAGGCCAAGCCGACATAGATTATTTGTTTGAAACTTATTTCGACCAGACAATTGTATTGTATTGAATGCAAAAAGCTTTACATAATTATCACCATGTATTGTATATACCATCTTGGATGGTCAGGTATTTTATTAATCTCCATCTCCTATCACTAAAAATCTGACACAAACAATGAACCGTTCATCGAACCCATCAAAGATCGTCTTTTAATTCTCACACCTGGACACCAAAACACGAGATAATAGTGTTGCTAATCAATGGCTTTAATTGTAGTTTAATGAGCGAGAATCAACAATAGTAACTATACCTTCGTCATCACAAGATGTTTTCTTTTAAAGTATGTTACTAATATGGTTGTGGGTGGAGAATTGTGTCTACTACGATAACGTTAAACTGTTTCATCAATAAATTTAAATTTCAAAAACAAATCTACATCAAGTTTAACAATGCTGATTTACGGAATTTTACCCATTTCACTAAAAATCAATTAACAATCATACTACTTTAACGATCATATCGAATAACATACCAAACTCTAGAATAACCGGAACAAAATTCTAATAAAACTAAAGTCTACATATTGGCCTCAAAAGAGTGAATTTTCTCATACCAATACTAAACATACATTTGAATGAAATAAGAAATTTATGATACAGGATAGGATGCAATTTATTTATTTCCTTTAAGAGATTTATGAACGCTGAATTTAAAATTTTCCGGATTACAGGTATCGGGCATAACACATGAAGGACATTCCAGAAATAAGAGGCTCTGTTGAAAAAATCACGTTGAATCCCGTTCTGTATTTTTTATTTGAACTGTAAAAGGATTGGCTACAACAGATGCTCTGGTGTAACGCGATATGTTTGCTAGTTCTGGTAAAATTGATTTGATCTTTGCGGAAGTTCATTCACTCATAATGTATTTGTAGAAATTGTCAGATCACCAACATTTCTCTTGTGTTTCAAGGAATCAAGCTCATTAGTGAGAGTTGAGTTGTCAATAAGATTAACAGCTCTACGCAGAACAGAATCAAGGCACCAAGAAAAAACTGCGCTAATAATCAATCAGTCTTAAACTAAAGCCTATTTCTATTTCATCATCAAGCTTCTACATCTCAACTCTACAATTTATTAGGGGCAGGAAAGGGATCAGTGTAGTCCCTGATGATTAAGATGTAGTCCCTGATGAGTAAATGTTTTTGATCCTTGAATCTGTTAAAATAAAGGACTAAACATCTTAAACAGTTTTATTTTAATTCTACAAAAAATTGTTCACAATTGCTTCCAAAAACCTTAGACTTTTTCAATAAATTTGTAGCTAAAGGAATTCAGAGGTTGAAATACAAATACAATCATTCCAAATACCGGAACAATATTTAATGCCAGGTCAATAAATAATCAAAAGTTGAAGTGAATTTACAAAATTTACTGCTCAATTATAGAGCTCGAGAGTTCAAGCTCGGAAGTTGAGTTCAAGAAAAGATTGAAAGCATGTTCATGTCTGCGAAAATTGTCAACCACAACCACTCTTTGGAAAAATAAATTCTATTGCAGTCGAATAAGAATTTGTAGCAATACGATAGTCTTATAACACACTGGAGTGAACACTTAGAGCCTTGAATCTTGTTCTGTACCGTTTACCGTCCACTCTTAGCTATTCTCTCCAGTCTGTTAAATCATTGACAAAATTCAACAATTAAATAAATAATTTGGTAAAGATAATTTAAAAATTTAATTGATTTTCAGTTTAATCTAATCGAAATGGTCAAACATAAAGAAAAGCTTAAATCTAACCATAACTAAAAGTATTATGATAATAAATTATCCAATTTTTAATAAAAACGTATTTTAATATTGCCGTTTTATAAAACAATAATAATAATAATAATAAATGTATTTATAATTTGTAAATTATTGTTTATAGACGTTCGTTCATTAATGTCGTAAGTATTTGTATAAACAAATACAAATACAAATCAAACAATAAAATTTTAATAATTAATCCAATTTTTATCATAGCGTAAATAATCATACGAGACTGGAATATGTATATTGTTTTTATTTTCTCATATATAAATCATTTCTCTTTTGTTTAACTTTAGGTTAATTTCAGTCATTAAAATTAATAAATATTAAATATTTGAAATAAAATTTAACTGAAAAAAAATACAGGAACATTATTTTTATTATAAGAAAATAGATAGATAAGAAATTGAAAATTATTGTTGGGACAAAATCCATTATTCCGAAACAATAGAAGCTTGATGTTTTTTGTTTTTTTTACCGTCCAAATTTTTTAAAGGATTAGCTAATTAACTGTTGTCGTCTGTTATAGATATTCGTTGTGATACCGTGGATCTGCCTTCCACTATTAGAACTATTTGGAATTAAGAAATGTCCTGATTTTAACGTTGCTCTGATCGGTGCGTTTTTATATGCGCGTTCCAAAATACATTCGCCGTTTATAGGCCTATGCTGGACATTTACTGAGTAAATGACACACTGTTTCTCTTCCTCCTCGTCGTTACAGTTTCAGCAAAAAACCAATGTAGTCATGTCATAAGTTAGTCGTTTGAGAAGCAAGCAACCAGCATAAAGCTATCCGCTAACATCACTGTCACCCAGGAACCGTATAATTTGAATCTCGCTTAGCTGAGTATCACTTTTGACTTCTATCGATTTCAATGCAGCATTGCTCTCTACATAAATGTAGATATCTCTACTTGATATTTCAATATGATTCTGTCATCCCTATGCTTCATTTATCGCAACCACGGCGGCTTATGGGATGCAGAGGTGGTGTGGAAGACGGAAAGAAAAGATATTTAATTTTCTCGAGAATGCTCCTCGCCCTCAACCTATGAGTTTGAAGCCATCCGTAGACATTTTCACTCCAACCATCACCGCTAGATCTGCATGGGTCCCATTGCCTCTGGTAGGTAAGAAGGTTTACAGATTCTCCTCCAGGCCTAGTTTGAAGGAGCTGTGAGTATGCACCCTATCGTACTCTTCTTCTCCATTTGTGTTTTTGTTCTTACAAAGTGCTGGCGTTTTCGATGCGACTACCGATACAATGTGTAGTGACACTGAGTCAAAGAACTGTGGTTGACGCTATCTATTAACCGAGTACATCAAGGGGAGAAGTGTAGGATGACCTCCATTGCCCGAGAGAGTATTGTTCGGAGTACACAACACGTGAACAGACAGAATAATCTTTACACTTTTTAGTAACTTCAAGTTGACTGCACTAAGAATTGCAGTTCACCACATCACATCGTATATTAAGATCGATCTAATTACAGAGATGTAAAGTCAATGGGCTATATGTAGTGCTAGAACTCGTCTTTCGAATGTTTTACATGAGCTATCGTTCCTTTTATGGTCTGCCTCCCGTTATCTCTGAAAGTTGGTTTCCAGCTGAGTTTACAATTCAAAAACGTACTTAAGCGTTTTAATGTTCTGCAAGTACAAGACCACACCCTTCCGGAGTTGGGGGACCAAAATTAGGGATAGTTAGTCCCCAATAATATTAAGTTAATAATCAATGCTCAGAACCTCAAACTTGAAAATCGGTTAGAATTGTTATTTGTAAGAATGATTTGTATTGAGCTACGCTCTGACTGTTAAAGATTTCTCAAAATTTCTTTTCAAAAAAACTTATTTTTAGTTCGTTTTGTTCAATTTAAACTGAAAAACATAAAATTTTATTTATAAGAAAAATATGTTGATAAATAATAATTATCAGAATACATTTAATTTTAATAATCAATAAAAAAATATAATATTAAATCTCGCCAAACCGTTTATTTATTGTGTTCAGCCATAAATGATTCGATCTCCTCGACACTAAAAAGTGAAAATAAAACACGAAATTATAATCATAAACTATAGTAATATAAAGAATACCTACGTTCTTGGGATATTGGCGGATAAAATGTCACATCCATCTTTTGTAATCAAAACATCATCCTCGATTCGAATACCACCAAATTTACGAAAACGGTTAAGAGTTTCGACTATGATGAATTTTGATTGATTAGGATTTTCTAATGCCTTTTTGAGCAACGTCTCAATAAAATAACAGCCAGGTTCAATAGTGATTACGATTCCTTCTTGAAGTACACGAGCTGTGCGTAGTTTATTTGCACCTGGTTGAGTTGGACGTGGCGGACAGTTTTCCAAATAACCACCAACATCATGAACATCTATTCCTAGCAAATGTCCTAATCCATGTGGTTGGAAGATTGCAGCAATACCAGCTTCCATCATATCATCAATATCACCAACTAATAAGTTACCTTCTCGAAGCTTCTCCAATAAAGCGCGATTCGATAAGTTATGCATATCAACCCATGAAACACCAGCTTTCGCATTATCTATTACTACTTTGTGTGCATATAAAACTGCATTGTAAATAAATTTCTGATCTTCAGTAAATTTACCGTTGACGGGAAAACTAATTGTGATATCAGCAGCATAACCATGATAGTTTGCTCCCATATCGAATAAACACATATCTCCATCTTCCACAACACAATCATTAGGAGCATTTGTATGCCCATAATGTAATATGGCAGAATTTCCACCAACACCACATATACATGGATATGAAACGTGACGGCAACCACCAGTAAAATAACAATGATGGACGAAAATAGATTCGGCTTGAAATTCTGTCATTCCTGGTTTAAATTTTTTTAATACTTCACAATGTGCTGCAGCGGATACTTCGGCAACATATCGAAGAACATCAATTTCTGCATCAGATTTTACAACACGACTGAAATGATAAAAATAATATTTTAATTATTTTATCAGTAAAAAGTTTTCATTGATATAAAATAAAAGTTTGACTACTGATGTTGTTATGCAGATATACTGAGTTAGTCAGTTATACTGAGATTTAAAGGTGATTATTGATGTACGCAACTATGGTTTCAAATATGTTTTGTATGTTAAAAATAAATCTAAAGAGAGAGTTTGTTTTTGTTCTCAAGATATTTATTGTTGTAAATATTTATTGTAGTAAAATGTGAATCTCAGGACAAAAGTTTTAGTTGTAAAACTCTTTAAATGTCGGCATTTAGGCAAAGTGACCAGATGTGTGCTTTTGGTGGGACACTCCCGATTTTTAAGAAACTGTCCCGCGTCCCGGGCGTTTTAAAAATTACTCAAATGAGAAATATGCCAAAGAGTTATACATATAATAATGATGAAATTCGTGATCTATAATCTACGCGACCAACGCTGAATCCGGTCATTTTTGAACGATTTTATACTTGGAATATAAGGAAGGTGTGGCTTTTTCGGTAAATAGAAAAGTTGCATTTGGTATGTTTTTTTTCATCCATAGAATTAGGTCGAAAATATATAATATACAAAAAATTAAAAAATGCACGAATTTGCAGTAGAAATGAATTCGTATTTATATTTTATTATTAAAATATAACATCATTTGCATTGTAAATGTTTCATCAGAGGCTCTAGCTTTCTCATGTGATTTTAAAAGTCGCAAATGACTTCCTTTCAACATTACAACTTCTTATTGGCTTATATAAAACCTTTAACATATGCTTACTTAATTTTGGAAACCTACCTTGCGCTTCAAACCAAAATTGGAACACATCTAAATTTAAATTTTGGAGTGATGATATCTCGATAAAATATTCTGTAATGTTCGATGAATATTTAAAGTAAATTCTTTTTTAATAGCGAATTTTTAAAAGGATCAACTATCGAAGATGCTTTTTAAAATTCCTTAGTAGCAGTACCAATATTTCGCGATATGGTAACATTTCATTTTTCGCTTAGATACGTCTTGATAGATTTCCTTGCAGTTTTGAATCACTGTAAGAGAACTCACTCAAAGATAAATGACTGACCCATCGACACAAAAATAGACAGTAAAATTTTTGAGTAGACTGTTAAAAATATTAAAAAAATAATTTTTTTTAAATATGGTGCATTTTTTATTTTTTTACCACAATACTAAAATTTCAATCGTAATATAATTTACATGCTAAAATTAAAAGAGACCGTACTTTTTTGACCTACAGAGTACAGATATACATTTTTAAAGATGTGCATCTCATGTCAAAATTTAAAGTTGTAGATGAAAATCGTGATCTGGACGTTTGGTGGTCGACCGATCGATTTCATACTATGACAAACAAGTAGTCTGGGTGAAATAAAAAATACGCTTGTTTTTAGAAACATCTAAAGTGTTTAATATGTGAACAAGGTGGTCCGAAAAATTCAAATTCAAGGTAAATTTGAAATTAATCAACGTTTTTTTCTGTATTTGGAAGGACATTTACTGGCCTACTGGCCTATCTAAAAATATACAGTGAACATTTTGCTTAGTGACCGTTTACTAATAAAAATACTATGAAATAAAATTTTTAAAGATGACTATAATGCTATGATGCTGTAAAGCAAACATTTTTTGAATTTTTTTTCACAATGTGAAAGTTCCTTACTCTAAAACCAAAATATAAAGAAAAAGTAATTATCTTTCCAAAGCATATAAAATCGTATCGGGTGAACCATTCTCTTGCAATTTGGTTTCAAAGTCTTTATGGTCATATTTAAATTCAAACAAATATATTAGTTTGCGCGTTCCATAAAATATTTGTTGCTCCATACAGACTAAATTTTTAGTCAAGATACCTCTCTCCCTGGTTAACGGTGTCCCGCTTTGCCAATGCCAAAATCTGATCACCTTACATTTAGGGAAGGTTGGAACTTTCATATTGTATATGTTAATATTTTTAACAGCGGGAGACTAGTTTTTACTAGTTTTAAATATTCTTAAGTGTGCCTACTCACTCCGATACATTGTGAAATAGAAGAAGTGAGAAAGTTATAGCTACTTTTTATAACTATTTCGTATTTTGTGTCGAAAATCAAAAATTATTATTAGAAAATATTTCATTTATTGCATTTATTTTCTCAATGCCAAATTCACAAGAAAATGATTCTCGATATGCGCAGGTACCAAATATTAAAAAGACGGTATGACTCGACAACTTAAAACCCAGAAAGCAGAAAAAGGGAAAGCCATACAATGCGAAACTAATTGATCCACTTTTGCTCCTTTGCCTGACAAGCACCTGGAACCTGGTTTTGGGCTTGTGCTACAACCACCTCCATTAACAGAATTGAAAACCAAATAAATGATAATATGAACCAAAACCTACCACCTTATTCTAAAACAATCTTAGTCGCATACGGTTTTTTATCAAAAACATTTCAGTTTTTTTTTTGTATCGATAGTTCGTTCTATGTAGGTCAGTTGTTTGCCCTAGCCTACGGCGTGAGCTGTTATCTGTCAAGTGTATTAATAAGTAATCTGCATTAATTTTCACAATGCAATTCCCTTTCTGGTTGAGCTTCACTTGAAAATTTAATTTTATCGATTATTATTTAAATTGTCACTAGTTTTCCTGATAGCTTTAATCCCCAAAATTTTAAAGTTATCGTCCATAAATTTCTTAGATAAACTTAATTTATTCAAGCTTAATCCCAATCCCTAGTTGGCATGGTATTTTCGTATATTCAGAGACGTTAATAATTAATTTATTAAAATTAACACTAAGCATGCCTAACTTAGAATAAAAAAAAAAGAAGTGTTAAGGACATCCGATAGAAGTGAAAACTTAAAACTGTGAAATAGCTGTGTTTTTTGTACCTTCCAATTATTGTAGCATTGCAAATTAAAATTTCAGAATGTTTAAATTAAAATCATTAAAATTATTCTGGGTTTCACATCTATCAGCATTCCAAGCAACTATTATATATATTTTTATATTTAAAATAATCAAAACTTATCATATAAAAATACACATTTTATTTAAAAAAAAATAGCGTGTCAACAAAGAATATTCCAAAACTAAGACTAAGGGATGGTATCGTTGATTGAAAAAAAAAACTTCATCCGCCAGCACCCCTAAGATATCACTTTGGCTAGTGAGATTTCACTGCTATTGCGAGTGGTATACGATATCTCAAGATAACTCATATGCCAATAGCAGGGACTAAAGTACGCGGGGTTGTCACACTCATAGATCAACAATTTTAAATTTTACAAATCTTCCTGTGGAAAGCTAAGTAAATTCATTGGTATTAATGCGCTTTGTTGCCGTTTGCAAATCACTATCGGCTAAGTGCCACCATTTTTAATTAGTTTATTTATCATGATTGCCGTTCATGTTTAATCATACATAAGCTATGCTTCGTTGTAAAGAAATTGTGCGAGTTCCGTCTCGTAATTTTGAGCTTTAAATCGATATAATCGATGTTATCATTCCAAACCAACAACATATTTGGTGTAGATGATAAAATTTGTAACAGCATGTGTTAAATTCCAATATATATAATTTTGATATACAAATGTAATTGTTTCAGGTTATACTTTCTTTCTTACGATATTTTTAATTTCATAAAAAAAATTATGTTCAACAAAAAAAACATTGATCAAAGCAAACAACCGTTTAAAACGATATTTAAATAAAAACCAAATTAAATAATTACAACATTTAGGCAAAATCTCTTAAGATAATTTTAAGGGCCCTGAGGTGCAGTTTTTGAAAATAGAAAATTTGCCACTTACCTTTGGGCTAGTGCACACAACAACTTCCCAAATTTTCATGATGATTAATGTATTAATGCATAAAGGACAAACAGACATACTTTCAATTTTATATATATATATATATATATATATATATATATATATATATATATATATATATATATATATATATATATATATATATATATATATATATACATATATATATATATATATATATATATATATATATATATATATATATATATATATATATATATATATATATATATATATATATATATATATATATATATATATATATATATATATATATATATATATATATATATATATATATATATATATATATATATATATATCGCCGCAGGAGGGATCGATTTTGATCGATTATGATCAATGTTGATCTACGGGTCTGACTACCCTGCGTACTCCAGTCCCTGCGATTGACATATGAGTTAGCGTGAGATATCACATACCACTGGCAATGGCAGGAGATGTCATTAGCCAAGATGATATCTTAGGGTGCTGGCGGACGAACTTTAATTAGTCAACGGCAGCACTTCCAGTCTTAGCTGGGCAGCGTTCCGTAGCGATATCGCTCATTAGCTCTTCCGAGGAATCGAACCAACACGTAGTTATGTGTGGGCTTTGTGCCTCGATTAAGGTGGTGGGCGGTGCGTCTGGGGTGCGCTGCATCAGCTGGATTATTGGAATTTAGTTTTGTTTTGTTTTCTGCAAATTTCTCACAATTTGTTTTTCACTTATTATTTTGTTATTATTTCTTCATCTTATCATGAAATATTGGCATATGTCATATTTTGTAGTATGATAGGATTTTTTACTTAGTTATGCATTTTAAAATAAAACACAAAAAAATAAAATAAACATTTTGATATATATATGGCAGTACAACCGAAAAAAAATAAGTCTGCAAGTGGTAAAGCAAATTTGCGCAATCCACCCGCCCATAAAGCGGCATGTCCACGGAATTTGCAGGGACAAAACATATATGAATCAATAAAAAATTTTAAAATACATATTCAAAACATCTGCGGATTGAACGCTAACCATGACCACGTGCAACATCATCTTGAGCACGACAAACCGAACATTCTATTCCTTACAGAAACACAAGTTTCTGAAAATTTTCTCTTAATAGAATCGCTTAATTCCAAATATAGGCTCGAATCAGCTTTCAAACTCCATCAGGGCGTATGCGCATTCATTCATGAGAGTGTTGCGTACACGCGCTTTCCAAATTTTGAACTACACGGTGACGGCTTCAATACAATGGTTTTAAAGATTTGTCTTCCAGAAATGACTTTTTTTACAATAGCTTTATACCGGTCCCCCAACAAACGTAACCCAAACTTTTTTAATTTACTGATAAAAATTATGGACGAGATTAGAGCAAAGTCCCCTAATTGTGAAGTTATCGTTACCGGTGACTTCAACGTCCACAACAAATCATGGTTGGAATTCTCCAAATCGACCGACGATGTTGACAATAGTGGAAAACTGGCAGAAATTTTTGCCGCGTCTCAGGGCCTATTCCAAATTGTTAAAAGCCCGACTTTCACTCCCCGTAATGGCGGTGATAATAGTTTTCTACTAGATCTCTATCTTACCACAATGCCAGATATTACGAGTGTCGATGTTGCGAAAGGTAGTATTGGAAATTCTGATCATTATTTAATCTCATCAGTTATCAAAACCGATTTACTTAAAACTACAGCTCCCAAACCCCGTAAAATATTTCACTACTCAAAAATGGATAAGAGTGGTCTTCAAAATTTTTTCCATGGTTTCCCTTTCGACCGTCATTGTTTTTACACTGACAATGTAAATGTTTCTGTTCAAAACTTTACAGAAACCATCCAATTTGCTATCAATAAATTTGTCCCTTTCTCCATAGTAAAACCCAAACAAAAATACTTGTATTCGAAAGCTGCCAAAACGGCACTTAGAAACAAACGTAGATCATTGAATATTTGGATTCATAACAAAACTCCCACTAATCGATCCCAATATCTAAAGGCCAACAAAATATCTAATCAGATTATCTCAAACGAAAAGTCCGAAATTGACAGAGCGAAAGCCTCAAAACTTACGTCTATGTCTGTTTCTGACGAGAGTTTCTACAGTGCCATTAATTCTTTAAATTCTGGTACAAAATTTTCTATTCCCCCTATTATTGATGGTGATTTAATCGTAAATGATCCCGCAAGAAAAGCTAACTTGTTCGCTGAACGCTTTGCTCTGAACTCCACTGTTTTGGAAACTCCTAAAGAAATACCCCAAATCTAGTCTTCAGGAGTTAATATGAATGAACTTCACTTCAAACCCAAAATAGTCGCTAAACTTTTAAAGGGGTTAAACATCAACAAAGCATCAGGAATGGACAATATTCCACCCATTATTTTAAAAACCTTTTCCAAAGAACTTGCACCAACTTTAACTAAAATATTCTACCAATCCTACAAATCTGGTATATTTTCCTCGTGCTGGAAGTTGGCAAATGTCCAGCCCGTCCCCAAAAAGGGACCAAAATCCGATATCTCAAATTATAGGCCAATAGCTTTACTATCGGTCCTACCCAAAGTCTATGAGCATTATATTAATACACATATTTCAAAATTTCTGGAAGAAAATCATTTAATATCCGACAGCCAATACGGTTTTCGAAACAAAAGATCAACTACCGATCTATTAAACTATGTAGCGCATTGTTGGAACAGCATACTTGATAAAGGTGGTGAAACATACGTTATTGCTTTAGACATCTCCAAGGCATTCGATCGAGTCTGGCATGCCAACTTAATCAACAAGCTCGTTGCGTACGGTTTTCATCCCAATGTTGTGAAGCTGATTCAAAATTTTCTATCCGACCGATACATTTCGGTAACCTTAGACGGATATTCTTCTGAGTCTAAACTAATTAACGCTGGTGTACCCCAAGGCTCAGTATTGTCCCCAACCCTATTTTTGATTTATATCAACGAATTGTTGAAAATCACCAGCAACCCAATAAATAGTTTTGCAGATGATAGTACTCTGCACAAGTCGTTCGAGCCCCTTCCTTCAAAAGGTAAAATGCACGAACGAATTAATCCTGCCCGGAGAGACGCTGCCATAAACGTGAACAAAGACCTGAATAAAGTCGCCGACTGGGGTGACCAAAACCTTGTCAATTTCAACTCCACCAAAACACAGCTGTTGATTGTTTCCAGATTAAAGACCGAGTTACCCAAAGAACCAATAGGTGAATGTAAAAACATTCGTTTATTGGGTGTCACAGTTTCAAATGACCTACTCTGGAACGATCATGTAATGGCGATGGCAAAAAGCGCGTCTAAAAAACTCGACCTCCTAAATAGATGCAAAAAATTTTTCACTCCATACCAATTGCTCCATTTTTATAAGTCCTATATTCGTCCCTGTATGGAGTACTGCTGTCAAGTTTGGGGTGCTGCCTCTGTTTCCATCTTAGCCCTCTTGGACTCTGTTCAAAAGCGAGCTATACGAATTGTAGGTGATCGAACTTTGACATCAAAACTTGATTCTCTACAACATCGTCGCACTGTTGCTGACCTCGTTGTTTTTTACAAATATCGTCAACTGCTGAGATGAAATCAGCGGCATCATGCCTCAAACTTATTCTTACCCCCGTTCCACTCGGCAATCGGCTGCCGCAACCAGTGAAACGGTAAAGATCACGCGCTGTCATACTGGCAGATCGCGAGCAAAATCGAATAACTGGTTCAGGAATGGAAGCATGTTTGGTAAATCTTTTTGGTTTGTATGGTCAAGTCATTCATTTGTTCATTTGTTATTATATTTTTTATTCACTTATGTAGTCTCGTACTAAATGTTATATGAGTGGGATGTGTCGATTGTAGATGGTGGTCATGGTGGCCATGATGGTCATGGTGGTCACAGTGTTCATTGTGGTCATGGTGGTCATGGTAGTCATGTTGGTCATGGTGGTAATGGTGGTCATAGTGGTCATGGTGGCTATGGTGGTCATGGTGGTCATGGTGGTCATGGTGTTCACGGTGGTCATGACGGTCATGTTGGTCATGGCGGTCATGGTGGTCAAGGTGGTCATGGTGGTCATGGTGGTCATAGTGGTTATGGTGGTCATGGTGGTAATGGTGGTCATGGTAGTCATGGTGTTCACGGTGGTCATTGTGGTCATGGTGGTCATAGTGGTCATGGTGGTTATGGTGGTCACGGTGGTCATGGGGGTCATGGTGGTCATGGTGGTCATGGTGGTCATGGTGGTTATGGTGGTCACGGTCATGGTGTCACGGTGGTCATGGTGGTCATGTTGGTCATGGTGATCAAGGTGGTCATGGTAGTCATGGTAGTAATGGTGGTCACGGTGGTCATGGTGTTCATGGTGTTCACGGTGGTCATGGTGGTGTCACGGTGGTCATGGTGGTCATGGTGTTTAGAGTTTACATCCCGGGCTTTCCCGGGCGGGAAAAAATATTTGTGTTGATTAAATTTGTTTTGTTAAATAGAAAAATTAGTGCGTGTAATCTTTCAACGCGGTTGAAATAAATTTCTTTGGCTACTGTGGCAGGTAGTAATAAAAAGATGATATATAAAATAAATATGTCATATTGCAATTTAGAGTTGCATTTCTTGATAATATAATTTACTGTGTAATAAAAAGCAATATTTATATAATGTGATACAAAGTCAATTCAATAACTAGCATAATTGAAATATGAAATTAGAGGTTTATGTCAAATTTGCTAAATTTATTGAAAAATGCATCAATTGTTGTACCAATTGTTAAATTAAGTGGACAGGAATCCATCGTGAAATTTGTAATATGTTGTAAGACTTCGTAAAACATGTAAATATGGCTTTTTATTACACATTGTTGTAAATTATATTATCAAGAATATTAGAAAGAAACTATAAATTTCAATATGACATATCTATTTTATTTTATATTTAATATTTTTAGTAATACTTGCTGCAGTGGCCAAAGAAGTTTGACTTCAACAGCGTGTAAAGATTGCGCACTTCATTTTTTTTTAGATAATTTTTTGGAAAAAAAAATTTAGCTGTTTGTTTACGTAAATATAATTAATTGAACATGGAAACTTTTGAATTTCTTATAGTTTTTTTTTAAAATATTTTTGGAATTTTGAAAAAGTTTCAATTTTTGATTTTGTAAGAATTTTTGGAATATTTTTAGAATTTTGAAAAATTTTAAATTTTTGATTTTATTATAATTTGTATAATTTTGAAAAATGTTTCAGTTTTTGATATTGTTATAATTTTTGCAATATTTTTAGAATTTTGGAAAAAATTTGAATTTTTGAATTTTTAAGAATTTTTGAAATATTATTAGAATTTAGAAAGAAGTTAGAAGTTTAAATATTTGATTTTGTTCTAATTTTTGGAATATTTTTGAAAAAAAAAATAGAATTTTTGAATTTTATATATATTTTTAGAATTTTGAAAAAAGTTTCAATTATTGATTTCGTAAGAATTTTTGGAATATTTTTAGAATTTTGAAAAATTTTAAATTTTTGATTTTATTATAATTTTTATAATTTTGGAAAAAGTTACAAATTTTTAATTTTGTTATAATTTATGCAAATTTTTAGAATTTTTGAAAGAAGTTTTAATCTTTGATTTTGTAATAATTTTTGAAATATTTTTAGATTTTTGTTGGAAATAATTTTTATTTTGTTTAATTTTACAATATTTTTGGAATTTTGAAAGAAATATAAATTTGTGATTTTGAAATATTTTCTCGAAACGCTAAATGGAGAGGTTTTTGAGTAGTTTGTTGATTGTATAATCTTTTCACTAAATTATTAAATTATGTAAATATATGATCTGTTATAATCTTCCGACAACCTATTGATGTTTCGTGTTAGTTTTGTAATACATATCTAAACAGAGATAAAAAATATATGTACTTTAACGAAAAGTTATATTTGATATGCATCGCTGCCCAAAACTAGAAACCATGCCCTCATAAAAGTTTTTTGCGAAAACTATATCAAAATCCTTAACCCAGACCGAAGTCTTGATATCTTAGAGCTTGAGATTTCAGCCCCTCCATATTTTACAATTAAATTTCACTTAACGCAATTTCAATTTTAACTGTCTACACTCGCCGTCATATTCAAACTATATCTCGTTCTGCAAAATTTCGAATTCCTTAAATACAATTCTATTTAATTTCTCAAATATGTAAATCGTAAGTTTCTTTACAAAGAAAACTCGAAAAATTCAAAAAGTAATCGATGTTATATTTTGCATTATTTTAATGTTTTTTGTCTTGATCCTTTTTCTTGGGAACAAGAAAAAGGTCTTGGTTGATTTTAGCTTTGTTAGTGAAATATTGTTTGGGGAAATTGAGACTAAATACAATTTTGTTTTGTAATTCGTTCACATATGTTCTTGGAACGTTTCAATGTAGCAAACAATTCACGAATAGAATAACACATTTTCAATATTAGTTTAATAATATTTTAATAATGAAGCTACTGTCGCAACTGTCGAAAAGCAATGATTATTTTCAACAAGTTTGTGAAAGAGTTTAACTCAAAAATTCACAAATCAATTCGTGATCTTTTACAATCTAGCAATTTTTCCATAGGTCGTTCAACAGATAAGATCGTAAGAGTATTGCTGAAAGTCTAGCAATTTCAATTTAATACTGCCCGCGATCATGATTTAGACATCTCGAAAAACTTTTCACACTCCAAAATTGTCAAAACTGCGGTTCAGAAATAACCCTACAAGTAGTTGTTCTGAAACAAATTCTAGACAGATGGCTGTCTTTTACATTTTATTGAAAATATTAGGAAGTAAGAACGGTACAAAATAACATGATGATCGCTGTTCATGCACCAAGGGCGTGACGTAATAACCCTAGTAACGACAGTGGTCTGAAATACAAGATTTTTTATTTTACTTCTATATAAGAGGTCCTATAGTTCTTTTTGACTAAAACGTATATTTCTGATGATATTTTGAAAAACACTTGTAAATCTTCCTATAGCTCATAAAAACATAACTAATAAGGATGGCGACAAAATACTAATTTGTTTCTTCTGCACGAGTTACAAAGAATTTTGAGTTTTGTTTCCAAATATCATCAGAAATATACGTTTTGGGAAAAAAGTTTTTCTCTCCTTTTTCGTAGAGAATTAAATTTCCTACAAAAATATTCATAAGATTTTTTTAATCCGCAAATTTCATAAAATATTTTAAAAAATATATGATTTTACCAAAACATCATCTTTGACGATTTTGCGGCACGTGTTTTTTTTTTAAATAAAAATGCCCTTTCTTTTTTCCCTAAAAAAACATTTTTTTAGAGGGCGTCTGAGAAATCTTTAATTTTTAACGACCATTCTAATATCTACAGTTAATGCAAAATGAGTAGCTTCATGATAAATTTACGCACAACTGACCCTTTTTAATCCAATGCAAATTATGTGTTTGGGAGAAAGCTTTTGCTTAATTTACATCTAATCGCAATTTTGAAATCAAATCACCATAAATACATAAAAAGTTCTTGAACTGTTTTAGTTTCCATTTAACTCTACTAATCTAAATATCACGAAGGAAAATAAATCAATTAAAAGCACTACAAAGCATCAAATACTTTTAGATTTCCACAAAAAATAACATTACAGGGGATACATCTCAAAAGAGATACACAAACTCAACATTACCATTTCAACAACAGAAATAATACAAACAGTGAAAATAAAAATAATTTTACTACTGTATATAATAAGTAGTACATAATAACATCAACGAGTGGTTTTGGTTATTTATTTATTTATTTTAAACAGAAAAAAATAATATAATCTTTTTCCAATTTTAGTTTCATTATTACATAAAAAAATCATACCCTTAAAGTGAAAACACCAGCATCCCAGTTCTGAACAAAAGCAAACAAATTGAAAATTCCAACACGCGAATATAAATATCGATCGATTACATTCGGTACATTCGGATTATAAAGGAAACTGGGATCGTAATTAAATACAAAAAAAACAAAAATTAATTTCAATTTTGTAAAATTCAGTTTCATATTTGTGCTTTTAAATGAAAAGTTTTCTGTTTGATTTTTCCGAATTGTAATTCCTATCACCGGAAACTATTTTTTTTCACAAATTTTCGTTTTAAAAATATCATAAATGAGATTTCATCTGTTATAGTATTTGAGTTATAATATTAATCATAGTTATGACAGTGATATATATATATATATATATATATATATATATATATATATATATATATATATATATATATATATATATATATATATATATATATATATATATATATATATATATATATATATATATATATATATATATATATATATATATATATATATATATATATATATATATATATATATATATATAACTATATAAATATATAAATAAATAAATATAAATATACATATATATATATATATATATATATATATATATATATATATATATATATATATATATATATATATATATATATATATATATATATATATATATATATATATATATATATATAATATATATATATATATATATATATATATATATATATATATATATATATATATATATATATATATATAATATATACTTCTTTGTCCGAACTGCGTACAAATGGAATAGTTTTCCGGAACACTTAGTCTCAGGTGGCTTCAACCCACAGATGTTTAAAAAAAGCGTTAATCTACACCTCAGAACGCCAGTTGTTGTGGGACCCAGGTCTACACCTAGGTCTTAAAAGGTATTTATGTGTTGTTGTGACACATATTCTAAACCCTATTACACAACACATTTTATTAAAAAAAAAAAAAAAATATTCAATATTTATTTAGCATGATGACTCCATGAATGCAAATTGCAAAAGACAGTAGCAATATAACTTTAAAAAACTGCATTATAGATCAATTTTTTAAAATTCGTAAAAAGAAATGTTTATGAATTCATGAATAAAAAAAAATAATTTTAATGGTATTTAATAAAAATTAAAAAAAAAACAATAAAAAAATGAACCACAACAACCAGTCCAGGAATTGAACTCACGACCTATAGAATAGGTCGTGAGTCAAGCGCGATATCCACATCGCAATTTAAAACGTTAAGAAATAATAGATGTGTTTCATATTTAAAAATATTTTCCTGATTTAAAAATGATAACGCGAATATACATTTTTCCCCATGGAAAATTGCTCAACGCGTCTAAAGAAGTTTTCACTTCTAAAAAGTTTTGACTGACGGATTTTTTTTGAGTTAGTTAATTGGAACGTTTGTATTAATGGTTATTAGTGTTTTAATAAAAACACTTTGACCTGGAAGGGAATCGAACCCGAGTGCTCCGAGCTCAAATTTCACTACATACTTAGTAATTCGCCCAATACTTAAATAAAGTGCTGGTTAGGCAACTAATTTTTTTTTCTAAATAAAATGTGTTGTGTTGTAGAAATTACAATATGTGTCACAACAACACATGAAAACCTTTTAAGACCCTTTAGTCCCACAACAACATACGTTCAAAGGTGTTGAGTGTTGATGGACACAAATCTTTTTTTTTATTTTTTTTTTTTATTTTTTGTTAAAGAATGTATAACTAAGAAATAAATTCTATCACATATTAAAATATGACATAGGCCACTATTTTATGATAGGATCTAGAAAATAAAAGTAAAATAAAAGGTAAATAGCAAGTTTTTAATAAAATTTGCTGAAACAAAACAAAATGGGGTTGCCAATAATTCAGCTATTGTTAGAGTTTGCACGGTTCGGTTAACCGTAAACCGAAACCGCGGTTTCCAGCTTATCAAATTGTAACCGTAAACCGCTGCTAAAAATCGCGGTTTACGGTTTTCAACAAATTTTAAATTTTAATTGTCATCGAAAATTTATTTTCTATATTTTCTGTCTAAATTTAATTTATGTGTTGTCTACTGATTCAAAGAGGACAGCTGTTTGAGAATATTTTACAAAAATTTCATCTACGAACAATGCCAACAATAGAGCTAAATGGAAGAAAAGTGGATCAGATGCGTGAACAATTCTAAGGGTTCTATGTCTGCAATGATCAACCACATGCGAAATGTTCCTAAAATTTCTTGTAAAAGACCAAACAATTCTGACACAAATTTTGCTTCAAAAAATCTAATTAGAAACTCACAATAGAATATTATTGAATTAGGAGTTAAAGTTGTGCTTTTTGTGTTGAGTCGATAGTTTGGCAGCCGACCGTAGGAAGGCCGACAATTATAGACGAAGCACAAAAAGTCACTTTAGCTCCGAATTCAATACACTATTTTTTCGGCAAACGTTTAAATTTGTTTAAAAATATGAAATTAGCGCATCAAATTTTTTATAAATTGTTTTAGGTAATAAATTTTCTGAAATTAATTTTTTATTGATTTTAATTCATTAAAATGAACTGAAATGCGAGAAATAACAGATAATAAATAATAACAGATCAATCACAAAGCTTTACAAGAAAACAAGAATTGAGCTTCTGTTTAAACCATAGACAAATAACTATTTATATAAATATAAATAATATATAACTAACATATCGCAACGTCTTGCGTGAAAAAAGTGCATGGTATCAATAATTAAAAATTATTTAATATTTGATTCCAGTGAATTTCTTCATTCAGTTATTTGAGTTCATAGGGCTTAATCCCTTAACGGTTTCACGAACTTTTTAACTCTCTATTCAGAGTGCTTTTCAACTTTCCCTCACGCTACTTGTTCGCTATCGGTCTCATGGTTATATTTAGTTTTAGATGGAGTTTACCACCCACTTAGTGCTGCACTATCAAGCAACACGACTCTAAGGAGATATCTTCTTATACACAATAATAGTCACTACGGGCCTGGCACCCTCTATTGGTAAATAGCCTCTATGGGTAAATTTACGAAAATTTAATTAGCTATTAGTGAAGTTGATCCAAAAAAAGATTGTCGAAGTTAGTGGATTAAGGATAAATCAATCTGGAAATTCAGTTAGAAAAAGTGTTCAACTTCGAAGATCCGTTACTTAACAGAACTAATGGAAATGATATGTGATGAAGTGGATGATAACGCTAAAGCAACGCATAATACGAGTGGCAGATTTACAATTTTTAAAAATGGTTACAAGTGCTGTAGACATTGACGATTATGAAGAAGCTGCAACAAAATTTTTTATGGATGAAAATGAAACTGATGGTGATTTGAAATTGTGTGGTGAGATGGCTCTATATGGTAATCAATCGGCAACGGTGGATTATAATTTACAGCGGATCAACGTTCAACAAATCAATAATGCAAGCGATAATTTCCAAAATTTAGTAATGACAACTACAATTTTAACAAGAGCAAACAAAGCGATATTTCATAAAAACAGTCAGAAACTCACTGGGGTGCGTTTCGAAATTAACCACGGTTAACCATAAGGTAATAATGTCACTAATGTCATAGTCAAAATAGTGACGTCAAATATCAAATTCAAATTACCATAGTAAAGCTGTCAAAGTTAAATTGTAAAAGACCGCTCAAAATTCAAAATTAATAAAAACTAATATTCTAATTACGATAAATAAAACTAAAAATGTAGTGTATGTTTTTTATTTCTATAATTTATTTTTCAGTCTTTAGTATCAAATAAAAATAATACATTTCACTAAAAATTATTAAATACTTAGTAAATAATAATTAAATGTACGATATTTACGATTAAATAATAATTAAATGTACGACACCACAATGCCAGATATTACGAGTGTCGATGTTGCGAAAGGTAGTATTGGAAATTCTGATCATTATTTAATCTCATCAGTTATCAAAACTGATTTACTTAAAACTACAGCTCCCAAACCCCGTAAAATATTTCACTACTCAAAAATGGATAAGAGTGGTCTTCAAAATTTTTTCCATGGTTTCCCTTTCGACCGTCATTGTTTTTACACTGACAATGTAAATGTTTCTGCTCAAAACTTTACAGAAACCATCCAATTTGCTATCAATAAATTTGTCCCTTTCTCCATAGTAAAACCCAAACAAAAATACTTGTATTCGAAAGCTGCCAAAACGGCACTTAGAAACAAACGTAGATCATTTAATATTTGGATTCATAACAAAACTCCCACTAATCGATCCCAATATCTAAAGGCCAACAAAATATCAAATCAGATTATCTCAAACGAAAAGTCCGAAATTGACAGAGCGAAAGCCTCAAAACTTACGTCTATGTCTGTTTCTGACAAGAGTTTCTACAGTGCCATTAATTCTTTAAATTCTGGTACAAAATTTTCTATTCCCCCTGTTATTGATGGTGATTTAATCGTCAATGATCCCGCAAGAAAAGCTAACTTGTTCGCTGAACGCTTTGCTCTGAACTCCACTGTTTTGGAAACTCCTAAAGAAATACCCCAAATCCAGTCTTCAGGAGTTAATATGAATGAACTTCACTTCAAACCCAAAATAGTCGCCAAACTTTTAAAGGGGTTAAACATCAACAAAGCATCAGGAATGGACAATATTCCACCCATTATTTTAAAAACCTTTTCCAAAGAACTTGCACCAACTCTAACTAAAATATTCTACCAATCCTACAAATCTGGTATATTTCCCTCGTGCTGGAAGTTGGCAAATGTCCAGCCCGTCCCCAAAAAGGGACCAAAATCCGATATCTCAAATTATAGGCCAATAGCTTTACTATCGGTCCTATCCAAAGTCTATGAGCATTATATTAATACACATATTTCAAAATTTCTGGAAGAAAATCATTTAATATCCGACAGCCAATACGGTTTTCGAAACAAAAGATCAACTACCGATCTATTAAACTATGTAGCGCATTGTTGGAACAGCATACTTGATAAAGGTGGTGAAACATACGTTATCGCTTTAGACATCTCCAAGGCATTCGATCGAGTCTGGCATGCCAACTTAATCAACAAGCTCGTTGCGTACGGTTTTCATCCCAATGTTGTGAAGCTGATTCAAAATTTTCTATCCGACCGATACATTTCGGTAACCTTAGGCGGATATTCTTCTGAGTCTAAACTAATTAACGCTGGTGTACCCCAAGGCTCAGTATTGTCCCCAACCCTATTTTTGATTTATATCAACGAATTGTTGAAAATCACCAGTAATCCAATAAATAGTTTTGCAGATGATAGTACTCTGCACAAGTCGTTCGAGCCCCTTCCTTCAAAAGGTAAAATGCACGAACGAATTAATCCTGCCCGGAGAGACGCTGCCATAAACGTGAACAAAGACCTGAATAAAGTCGCCGACTGGGGTGACCAAAACCTTGTCAATTTCAACTCCACCAAAACACAGCTGTTGATTGTTTCCAGATTAAAGACCGAGTTCCCCAAAGATATTTTATTTAGTATGTGTGATGAACCAATAGGTGAATGTAAAAACATTCGTTTATTGGGTGTCACAGTTTCAAATGACCTACTCTGGAACGATCATGTAATGGCGATGGCAAAAAGCGCGTCTAAAAAACTCGGCCTCCTAAATAGATGCAAAAATTTTTTCACTCCATACCAATTGCTCCATGTTTATAAGTCCTATATTCGTCCCTGTATGGAGTACTGCTGTCAAGTTTGGGGTGCTGCCTCTGTTTCCATCTTGGCCCTCTTGGACTCTGTTCAAAAGCGAGCTATACGAATTGTAGGTGATCGAACTTTGACATCAAAACTTGATTCCCTACAACATCGTCGCCACTGTTGCTGACCTCGTTGTTTTTTACAAATATCGTCATCAGCAGTGCTCAGATGAAATCAGCGGCATCATGCCTCAAACTTATTCTTACCCCCGTTCCACTCGGCAATCGGCTGCCGCAACCAGTGAAACGGTAAAGATCCCGCGCTGTCATACTGGCAGATCGCAGAGAGACTTCTTTGTCCGAACTGCGTACAAATGGAATAGTTTGCCGGAACACTTAGTCTCAGGTGGCTTCAACCCACAGATGTTTAAAAAAAGCGTTAATCTACACCTCAGAACGCCAGTTGTTGTGGGACCCAGGTCTAGACCTAGGTCTTAAAAGGTATTTATGTGTTGTTGTGACACATATTCTAAACCCTATTACACAACACATTTTATTAAAAAAAAAAAAAAAAAAAAATATTCAAAACAATATAATTTCTAACTTTTTTTTCCAACATCAATTAAAATTTTCTTTTATTATAAAAAATTATATTGTGTTTTATAAATCGGTTGACATGTCATTTTAAATATTTATATGTTTTGACATTAGAACCTCAACAAACTCTACTCTAGACTTGAGTAACAAAGTTAAAGTAGTGACGTCACAATTTACTATGACAACTAATTTTTATAGTTTTGGAACGATACCCAGGTAGTACGTCATCGATTTATAATCGATACGGTATTAATTACATGCAATCGTGAAATCGAAGCATGTTTCGATTTCGTTTCGATACTGTATCGATTACATTTAGAACAACGTGTTCGCCCTAGTAAGCGAATATGTGATCGATACCAAATCGAAACTATTATCGATACCTAATCGAAACATGTAATCGAGACTTAATCGTAACCTGTTTCGATACAAAATCGAAACTACTAGTGATAATGTAATTGAAAGTTTAAAGTATCGTGCGTATTTTTGGTTGTGTTGTAAAATATTTGTTATAATATTAATTAATAAATTTATTTATTATAATATAAAATACATATTTTACATTTTTTTATTAAAACTAAATATAAAAACTTAAAAAAAACCGATAAATGTGAATGGGAACCTGAAATGAGAAAAAGTGCCATTAAAAGAAAAAGTTTTTAGAAATATAGATGTATGTATCAAAATATGAACCTGAAATGAGAAAAAATACCATTAAAAGAAATAGATTATAGATGTATATATCAAATGTATATATCAAATCAATAAATGCTGTAACTTCAAATTATAGGTTATGTTATGATAAAAATAAAATTAAAATAAATCTAGTCTAGACAGATAACACATTTTCTTATATATATAACATTAAAAATGTACTTACTGTTTAAATATATTATATTATACAATATTTTAACTATATTTGTTTAATTTATCAACAAATACATTTTACGCGCGACTACGAAAATGAAAAATGAATAATTTTAAATGTCAAAACGCCATATTCGAAACTATCGATTACAAAACGATTTCGATTACAGTTTCTTGCCTGGGTAGTACATGTCATCCAGTAAATTTTTTATTTTGCGGTTAATTATGGAACAACATTTGGTAAAGTTAACCTCGGTTAACCATAGTTAATTTCGAAACGCACCCCAGGTGTAAAAAGGAAGGAATTAGGCCCGCTATACACTTGCGCTAAGCTATGCGAACTACGTTTTTTGTATATAACGTAATCAAATGGTACATCACAGATCGATTGTACTAATCAAAAAATTAGTTGAAACGTTTACAGAAAATAACAAAATACAAATTGCTACGAAATTTTAGAAGTTAAAATATTATCTAACAAGTTCAAAATATATGCCAACACGAAGTCGTAAAACAACGAAGTCGTTGCTTAGAAGATTGTTCCTGCAGTATAAAGTGTTTCAAATCACCGATTTAAACAAACGCTTTCATCATCAGCTACATCAGCTTTTTCATCATGTTTCATCGCCGGACGCGCCACTAGCAGCCACAACTCAACTTCAGCTACCAAAAGCTTATGTATTTAAATTTATATAATTTTTGTTAATTTATTTTTGTTCTGTTAAATTATTTTGGTCATGCATTTGTTACATAGTTTTAATTTTATTCTTAAGAGATTCCCTTGTATAGGATTCAAGTATTTTTTTTATAAAAGTCCAATCGTTTCTGTATACATAAATCAATATGTCAACCTAATTAGAAATAAAAAGGTCTTACATTTTTTTTGATTGATTTTTTGAAGTCAAGGACATGTTTTCTTTCTGTAAGTAAAAACAAGAAACGTGTAGCCTTTGTAAAGTGTTATTGCCAAGCGTAGGCTTGCCACCTATACGTTTTTGGAGCGTATAATACGTTTTTTTTATCAAAAATATTTGTGAATACGCTATACGTACGTTTTTTGAAAATATTCAAAAATATACGCTTTTTTGGTTATAAATAGTTAAATTCAGTTGTTTTCAGAACTACGTATCCCAAATGAAGTTTTTCCCTTATTAAGTGGAATGAATTGCAGAGAAAAGTGGACTGAATATTTTAAAATCAACACAAACGCACCTGATTTACTTTAAATTTGCAAATTTGTTTTTGCAGTGCCAATTAATAATTTTAATTGTTTTGTTGAATGCATTTTTAGCGTGATGGGAATTATATGGACTAACAAATCAAAAGGCTTCATACCGATATGGTGAAATCAGAATTATTTATGCATTTCAATTACAGATGAGTTGCAGTCCAGTGGCGGATTTACAAATTTGCCGCTTATAAGCTAATTTATATTACCGCCTAATATATTTTAACAAATTATCAAATACGAACGCAGCGACCAAAAAAGCGCACCACAGGAGAATTTTTTTGAAATTTCAAAGTCACGTTATTTACAAGTACTTTAAAATTACGCTTTTAATTAAAAACGTGCAAATCTGGCAAAAATAATTAATATAATACAAAATACGAATATAATACAAACGTTTATTAAAATCAAATAAAATGCAATAAAAACTGTAGAGCACGCCGCCGCTATGTTTCGAGTATAGAGATAAGAAATTTTGCGAATTTGATTTAATCTGGATACTCTGTTTATAGTGGCGGGCGGCTCTCGCCGCCGCGAAACGATTTCTATTTTGAAAAATTTTTATATTTTCAAAATTTTCCGCACAAAAATTTACCGCCTACGAAAATTTGCCGCCGTAGGCTACAGCCTAGCTAGCCTATTTAGAAATCAGCCACTGAGTTGCACTGAATTTGCAAGTTTTATTAAGAAAAAAGATAAGTCTAACAAAAAATTGATCGAAGCAGCAAAATCGAACAAAAAATATAAAATCAAAGCTTTACATTATATATTTGGTTCTATCCTATACTATTTGGTTACCATTTATAAAAAATTTAACTATGTTATTATATTGTTTGGTATTTTTTGTTTAAAATTTCTAGATATTACGATGCATGAATTCATAGGATGAGAGAATATTTCGTCAACATTTAAATCAACATTCTAATCAACATCCCAAATCACGAGTGTAAAGTCATTATTGATTGTTGTCAATCAATGCGAAACTTAGTATCTGACGTAAAGTCAATTTATTGCTATATTTTTGGTTAGGAAATAGGAACATGTGTCTCTGATGAATGTGAGTTCGAATCCTGACACGAAACACAAAAAAATTTTTCTGAAGAATTTTAGAGAAAATGAAAAGTTATTTCGAATTGCAAAATTCAAGTGATTTCCAATATGGACTTAAGCTTAATTGTTCACAAAAACCCATCCAAATTAAAAAATTCCCCTACAATTGTCTATATTTCCTAACCAAAAATACAGCAATAAATTGACTTTAGGTCAGATATTAAGTTTCGCATTGATTGACAACAATCAAAAATGACTTTACACTCGCGACTTGGGATGTTGATTAGAATGTTGAGTTAGATGTTGACGAAATATTCTCTCATCCTATGAATTCATACATCGTAATATCTAAAAATTTCTACAAAAAATCCCAAAGAAATGCAATTTTCAATATGTAATCATAGATGAAAAATTCAACTTAACTAAATATGAAAAATGATTAAGTTTCAATTTAGAAATTACCTGAACATCAAAATTAAAATATGGTTCGTCATCGCCTGCTATGGCTAAGTTGTGTAAGACACACGGGATTTGAACATGTGTCTCATGAATGAGAGTTCGAATCCTGACACGAAACACAAAAAAATTTTTCTGAAGGAATTTTAGAGAAAATGAAAAGTTATTTCGAATTGCAAAATTCAAGTGATTTCCAATATGCACTTATGCTTAATTTGTTCACAAAAAATCCATCCCTATGTTATTATATGTTATTTAGTCAATTAAAGTAAGACATTTTTTAATATATTTATTTTGTTTATATTGTTATCGTTTTTTCCAATTAACTTATAAAATGAATAAAATATATGAGTAAAAAAATTCATTTAATTATTTTATTACAAAATATATATGTATACGCTTTTGGAAAAATTCAAAGGTGGTAAGCCTACAAGCGCTATTTTCAGATCACTTTTCTGCAGTAAACGATATATTTACATGTGGTTAGTACAAATTGATAACAAAATTAAAATTGATCAAAATGGACTTGTCCACTTTCTGTAGTTAGCGATTTATTTGATTTGATTTGCCAACCTTGGATAAATTTAAATTATCATCTTCAGTGATCATATTACTACCGAATTTTAACTTGTATATAAATATAATTCAATTTATTAACATGTCATGGCGTATACTCATATCATATTAGTATGTCATTTAGGTAAAATTACGTCTTTTGCACTTACATATTAAAAAAAGTGAGTTTATTTATTTCTAAATTTATTTTATTTTACGGGTGTGACAATCCGTGTAGCCCTGGTATTGGAATATGAATTAACGTGAGATATCACATCCCACTAGCAATAGCAATGAGATGTCACTAGCCAAGGTGATATCTTAGGGGTGCTGGCGGTTCAACTCTATTTAGTCAACGGTAGTCCTCTCAATTGTGGTAATGGAATATTGCTGAATGACGGTACACTATGGTTTGCTCGAAGAAATGAGCTTCCATGTATCTCTATACATATCTCAGTTTTAGTCATTGAGAAAGACCGTGCGTCACATAATCAAGAAATATACAACTAGCACTAGGATTATTGGCTACCCAATTTTAGTTTTGTTCTTGAAAATATTTTTAAAAAAATCTTTTTACTTCTTAGTTTATTTTTATTTGCTCCATCCTATCATGAAATATTGACCTATGTTGTATTTTATTATGTGATAGGATTTATTGTTGAGTTTTCCATTCTTTAAAAAAATATAAAAAACTAACAAAAAAAAGATTTGCACCATCAAACCCCTAGAACGCATGTTTTTGTGCGCACTAAGCCTTAAAACGTTTTAATGCGTTGTTGTGACTATTGTCATATCTACCACACAACCCATTTTAATTAAATTTTTATAATTAAATCTTGCTTTAATAGAAATAAATTACGCAACAGGTTTTGAAGAACTTATTTTCAATTCAATTCATTTTGTAACATTTATTCAAACGAGTGTGCTGACTGCTCGTTTGGTTAATAATAAAACAAATCTGTTTAGTTAAAATCTAAATCACACATTCGATAATACTAAATTTTTTCAAAATTTGACTCATATTAAAGGTGGAAGTGCACACTTTATCCTCTGCACTAAATACTCATCCAATTTTTTCGGATGCATTTTCAACTTAATTAAATTTTCATATTTTAACGTTACAACTTTTAAACCTAATTTTCGTAGCTGACGAATTCTCATCGATTGAGGTCCAATCAAGAATTCTCCCGTTGAATTAAAATATTCCGATAGATGAATCATCAGAGCGGTATGAACATTAGTTTTTCGATCTTTTAGTAAATTGTAGTTATATAAATTTCCCATTCCAGTTGGATGAAACAGAACATCGATAACGTACATCTCATTTAACGGCAACTGGGATATTATAGCAAACTTTGTATAACTATCATCCCCTCCTGCTGCTCTTGATAACGAACCATCGATGTGATTAACGATTCGTTTAATTCGTCCATCGTGCCATAATGATTTTGCCTGATGGTCTCTCGGTAACATAGGACCTTTATAATTACTACATTCCAATGTTAAAGCTGTGTCGAATAGTTTTAAATCACTTCTTAGCTTTTGAATTTTATTTTCTGGCGTTTCATGATGAACTAGATCCAAAAAATATGGATTAAATATTCGTTTGATAAAATTTATCGGATATTTTTCTAATACAACACATGACAACATTATTTTTATAACTTCAAATGATTTTAATTGATTAAACGAATTCGTTAATTTATTTTCAAAACATTGCCAAAATCGTAAGCCGTTCAACGGTTGATAGTCCAAGTACGCATAAACTGAAATTAATTTTTCTAAATTTGATGTTTCAAAATTTGTTGCGTTATGGACAAAATATTCGCTACAACCATCTAAGATGTGCAAATTTCGTAGTCGAAACAAACAACAATAATCTAATATTTTTATGATTAAATTTTGATTTTTAATTCGAACACTTTTCGCCTTTATATAACGTTCAAGTGATTTTTCTACTTGTGTATTAGAGTATTCTAGTTTTATAATTAATGTAATAATTGTATCTAGATCCTTTTCGTTTAGTGTATGAATATTGGTATTGAGCCAACGTGATAATGATTGCATTGTACAGTATGGTTTTAGCTTGAGTTGTTCTAACGATGAAAGAATATCAATTACTGAACTCGACGGTAGCTTCCACCAAACATCTGAATAGAAACAAACGCTTTTACGAGATTTTTATAATTACAATTCAGAGGACTCACCTAAAATTTTTTTCTCCACCAAACTCACAATCATTCTTCTACTTATTTTAAGTTTTGGTATAATTCGATACAATAAATTAATATTTGTTGAATCTATAAATTTATCTTGATCGGAAATCGATGACCAAAATTTTTCAATTTTTTCCGTTTCCCCACAATCTACAAATCCATTAATACAATCACATAATTGACTTAAATTTAATTTATTGTCTGTTGAACGTAGTAACAATTCATCGGCAATTTTTTCGATGTAATTATTCAATTGTGTGGACGAATTGAAAGGTTTTAAAATTGATAATGTTTTCAACAACAAACCATTATCTCCTTTGGTTACAATCGACTGTAATAATTTATCAAAGATTTTAGACTGTTCTAATTTTTTTATAATTGTTAAACAATTTTCTCCTCCTAAAATTTTTACCAGTGCATTGTAAGACACTATTGATGGTAAATCATTAGAATGAATTCTGTATAAAAGGTTTATAATTGAGGTTTCATCATAATTCTCTAATTCTTTTAACAATAACTCCTCTGTTTCTCCTGATGAAAATAACTTAAATTCATCCTTTTTCGACTGTAAATCAATAATCGCTGGTTTTTGTTCAAAATCACAAATAGCGGTAATTATTTCTTTGTCACTAACTTTACGAATAATAACAGGTAATTCTTGAATATCAGAACCATTTTGAACCAATATTGTAGACTGACATAATCCGTTTTTATTATTCGATGCAAATAATCTTGAGGCTTGAACTACATTTTTCTTTCGTATATTATTATTGAATATTTTATAAAAATTATTGTTTAAGTATTTTAAGTTTTTTATAACATAATATGACATTTTTTATTTAACGTTTTAAATTTTAATAGAATAAAATAAATTTTGAGAAATGAGATCTATTAAAAACAATAATAAAGTTCTATTATGACAGCTGTCAACCTATTATGCAACTCAATGAAACTAGTCGAATATGAAAACTGATCGAAAATATAAAATGTGCTATAAAAATAATTCTTACCATTCTGAAATTACTGGATACAAAATATCACAATTTGTAATGTATCTGCAATAAGTCGAATTGATTGAATATTATTATAGATGGCGTAAAATACAGAAAAATTACGTTATTTTACTTACTTTTCTATACCATCGAAAGTAGCTGGTTGCAGTGTCAATCCACTATCTGTGTTGTATCCGCTCTGAAATAAAAAATTAAAAATCAAATATTTTAGTAAAAAATATTAGACGAATATTTAATAATTTAATTTAATATGCCGGGATAGCTCAGTCGGTAGAGCATTGGACTTTTAATCCAAGGGTCCAGGGTTCAAGTCCCTGTTTCGGCGACGATTTTTTTGTTTTAAAATATGAAATAGAAAATATATTTTACAATTTTTTTTTCTAACCAGTAAGTTAATTTACTGTTTATTTTAGGAAATTAGTCAGTTTGCTGATTTTATTTAGATACCTAATGGATTGACAACTAAAACTGGTTGGAAATGTAGATTCGGATACAGGATGAAATCGATTTAACGACAAACGAACAAAACAGAATATATATGGAATAATTGGAAATCGAACTTTTAAGTTTGAATATTTGAAGTTAAAATATTTGAATTAAACATATTGATGCTAGGTAGCCTTGTTCATCGTCATTTCCCAACTTGGTTGTTCCGCATAAGCAAACTGAGTCAAACCCGAACTGTGAGCCAGCACTGTGAGCGAACTGTGACCCAGTACTGTGAGTTATGAATTTGATTTTTGGAGACTAAGCTGTGTTTGTCATTATATGAACTATCTTTCTTGGTCAAAATGAGTCAACTTTGTTGATCAATAGCTTTGTTTTTCATCATGAGCCAGGGTTGCTGGTAGACATGAGATAAGTTTGATTGGCGTCATGAGTCAGAGCTTTGCTAGTCGGCAATAATCACCATGGTTGATCGGGATAAGCCTTGTTGGTCGTTATGAGCTATGCTAGTTGATATGAGCCAGCTTTGTTGGTCGGCATGAGTCAGTTTGCTGGTCGGAATAAGCCAACTTTGCTGGTCAGTATGAGCCAGCTTTGTTGGTCGGGGTTGAGCCAGTTTTGCTGGTCAGCATGAGCCAGCTTTGTCGGGCGGGATGAATCAGCTATGTTGGTAAGCATAATTCAGCTTCGGCACGAAACACCTTTGCTGGTAGGAATGAGCCACCTTTGCTGGTAGGAATGAGCCAGCTTTGTTGGTAGACATGAGCCAGCTTTGATGGTTGGGATGAGTCAGTTTTGTTGGTTGGGTAAGCCAACTTTGCTGTTCAACATAACCCAGCTTTGCTGATGGATATGAGCCACTTTCACTGGTGGTATGAGCTAACTACGTCCATCGGCATGAGCATGAGCATGAGTTAAACATTGAACTTGAACAGTAGATTATTTAAAAAACGTGTTTTTTATTTCTTAATTTATTTTTATTTGCTCAATCCTATCATGAAATATTAGCCTTTGTCATATGTATTTTATTGCATGATAGGATTTATTGTGTAGTTCCATTCTTTAAAAAAATTTTGTTTTAAAATAAAAAGATTTGCTGATGACACGTTTTCAACACCTCATAACGCGTGTTGTTGTGTGACCTAGGTCTCACAAGGTTTGTATGTATAGCAACAATGGAACTTAAATGAAAGATTTCTGGCGGTACAATCTCAGAATGCAGAGGTGAGCCCTCTTTGTCGTCTGGCAGCTTACTTGTGTCATATAATACACTGCTATAGAGGTACCCCATAAGTGCATGATGCTTCCGTTCGAAAGTGGAACCGTTCGTAGCAAGTTTCCTGAGGTTATGCCTTTTAGTTGTTGAAATCTTCTGCACGTATATGTTACGAAAATTCTTATACGCAGTCTGCTTTTCCAACCTCAGATCTGTATTAATTAGTATTTTCTTTTTACCTGGTTTACCTCACTTTGCCTTACAATATTAGTTAGATCATTGGTCCACCAGGTTATCCCATTTGTGGTATAATATATTCACAAGCATTTAGTATGACCTCTGTAAGAGATGGACTATTGTTTCGCAGTTCATAGAATAGCTTATCTCTTCGTCTTGCCTTTCGACTTGCTTAATATTCAGTTCGATATTAACAGTAAGGAGGTCCTAGTCGGTGGTATCTACTTTGAACCTATTGGTATTGATATTATTTTCAGGAGAAATGCATTCAGAACGGCCATGAGAATCTATTATCCCAAACGAGATACCTTCGTGATCACTGCAAGTCCAGCCCTTATGGACTTGCCAATATTTGATACGATTAATATTATTCGACACTAATTCGTCTATATAATAATAATAAAAAATTTACTTTTAACATAACATAACATTCAGGGTAAATTCGATGACACTAGTTATTACACCGGTCAAATTTACACTACTCCACGCCGGTTGAATTAAAAAACAACAGACCTATTAATTGATATGCTAATCGAATATTAGTTCACTGTACTTATGTTTTTATTCAAGGCCAACACATAAAGAAGTTATTACATAGCAGCAAACACAAAATACATATTTTCACTTACAGCTTTATTATTTATATTTAAAATATTTTTACAAATAGACCGAGAATAGTTTTTTTGCTTAGAAATTAGAATCATTGACATTACATATAAACAAAAACTCTTAGATCACAAAAAAAAGATTAAAAAGAGTTATTCATGGGTTAGTTCTTGTTGACGACGCATTTTTTTGACGATTTAATTTTTTCGTTCTGCGTGTTTGTCTGTTTGACTTGTGTCACGTAATTCCAAATTATCGTTAATAGTAAACATTTTATTTGTTTACAAATAACAGAAACACAAAAGTATATGACATATATGTCATTTACGTTGTTAGTTTTAAGATAATTTTTTAAAGAGTAAACAGAACGATATGGTAAAACTTCAACTAATGGCGACTTTTCTAAGCATTTAACTTGAATAAATATTAATGCAAATGTTGAAAACATTCTGTTAGAGCGACAAATGAAAACAAACAAATAACTCTGAAAGCCTGCTAGCGGTTCCAGAAAATGATTGTAGAAATTTTACAGAAGTGAAGAACATATGGAAGAAAGGAAGTATGGTAACCATATACTATACATATACGATATATACCATATAATATAAGATATATTTATATAAGAACTGATCATCTTAGTGATCACATAGAACAAAGAAAAGACTTTGCAGTATTATATGTGTATTGCCAAAGGTGTGGATTGTTCAGTGGTCAACTATACAATCCTCTTGCCTAATTTAGTAAAAGTAGAAATATATACGGTATATTCATACGAGTTTCAAAAACCTTTGCATTATATACAAAAATTTCCATATAATGTATAAATATTTCCGTAATATGGAGCCTACCTAATGACAGTGGAAAAACTCAATTTAAGTAAAATAAATAAGTGATGAAGTTTCAACTTCGAAATTGTCATCGCCTCAACGGCGTAATCGATAGCGTGTCTACCTAAGTATTCGAACAAGCCACTGAACAGGAAGGTTCAAATCCATCCGAAACACGTAAAATTAGAAGTGGAGTTTTTTTCTGAGAAACTTCCAACCACACCTTTGAATTGAAAAAATTCCAATTACTTCCTTACTTTACTTGAGTTTAATTGATCTCAAAAATCCCAAAGAAATGAATAAATATTTTCTAATACAAATTTGTTACTTCCCTCGCCAAGGAATATATACACTACCTAGTTAAGAAAATATGGATATAATTTTTTGTTAATTCCTATTTCAAGAATCACGAAGTACTGAAATAGGCCTACTGTAGTACTTCTACATACGAGTTTGAATAACTTCAATATTTTGAATGCAATTGAGTTCAAAGTTTGGATTGTCGGTAATAGTATTGTTCTTTAACTGTATGCCTTAAAATTTCTTTTGATGCTTTTGAGTCAGATTACTGAATTGTAGCAGTATAAAAAATATTTTTAGCTTAGAACTCGTTTTTGAGTAATAATACTTTTTCGCGTTGCCAGATCATGCCACAAAACACGTGAATTGAGCATGAGGTTGAATTACCGTCGAAACCTGGTTTATTAATGAATTTGAATAATATTGAACTAAATTGACTAGAGATTTGCACATGTCTCATACAAGCATGCAAAAGATATTTAAAATTAATTTCTTATTATAAAGACGTACCAGAACAAAGAGAAGATTTAGTACCGGCACGAAAAACAGTTCAATTTGAAAAATCCAAAGAAATAAAACGCTTGCACGAAGCCAACAGAGCTGATGAAAAATTTTATTTTTTTCGGTGAAATATTGTTTACGGTTTTACAAACAATATAATTTTAACAGTCCAACGACAATTTGAACACGCGGATTGCTGTGCACTAACAAGCGTTTGCATTTGCTGCATGGACTGCAAAGGGTAACTCTCCACTACTTTTCATCCAACAGGGTATAAAGGTCAAGAAGCATACTGAAAAAAAGTTAATGAACGGGCTTATTCTTTGCGCATGTAACAATTTGGTATGAACCACCACTGGACATCCCAAGAGGGGACTCAATACCATCAAATAAAGCTCATTTGATACAAACATTTCTACGAGAAATTGAGTCCAATGGACTACTCCATTTGGTCTATTTTGGAGGCCAAGGTCTCGACAAAAAATATTAAAGTGTCTAAACATTGAAGGCTGCGCTTGGAAAATTTACCAAAATACCGGTCTAGCACAGATTCGTTCAGAGTGTGATCCGTTCAAAAATTGTCTCGATGCCATCATTCGTACCAAAGGGAGTTATATCGAATAATACCTAGCAGGTTTTGCATTAAAATGGAATGATTTGAACATTTTCTGTAAATTTTAAATGAAATATTCATAAATATCAAAATTACAGCATTTAGAATTAGTAACACTTAACTGTCGCCAGCCACCCTGTATTTTTCAAAATATAGTCTGTTTTTATTGTGATATTAGGTCATACAATAATAACAGTTTAAGACAAAATTACTATAGTGTTATATTTTGTTTATTTCTTGTAAAACACTATCAACATTTCATCGAATAAAAATTTGACGCAAATTCGAATAAGCGTCTGTATAAAGATTCCCCTGAAAGCATTTATTTTATTCTGTGTATCTTTGGGTGGTTCCTTAAAACTCGTTTAACAGACTCAACATATGCCTATAGAACGAACTCGACCTATTATATCCGGCGCTCCTAGGGGTCGACTGATTTCATAATTATATCGGGTCCATACCGTCCATCGTATGTTTTTGTTGAATCAACGTGAGAGTTTACGTTTAAAGTAACAGTTATGAAGTAACAGTTTACGTTTAAAAAAGGTATGCTTTGATTCGTTGTGAAAAGGTCCTCGCTTTTATGAAAGGTCTTGCATAACTTGAGGTTGGTGATAAATGACACACACGGTAATCCAAGAAGAGATATAATTTTTTTTTAATAAAAGTGTTGTGTTATAGGAATTACAATATGCGTAACAACAACACATAGTTACCTTTTAAGACCTAGATCCCACAAGAACATACGCTCTTAGGTGTTAAACCTTTGTGGATTAAACACCTCCGAAACTATTGATTCGGGCAAAGCATTCCATTTTTACGATGCACGGACAAAGAAATATCTCTGCATTCTTTTACTATGATAGTGAGTTAGCTAAATAGCATGATGCATCCGATTTGATCTGAGCACTGCTGGTGACGATATTTATACAAAACAACGAGATCAGCAACAGTGTGACGATGTTGTAGGGAATCAATATTTGATGTTAAATTTTGATCACCCACAATTCGCACAGCATGTGCTTTTGGACAGAGTCAAAAAGAGCTAGGATGGAAACAGATGTAGCGCTCCAAATTTGACAACAATACTCCATACAAGGACGAATATAGAACTTATAAATGTGGAGTAATTGGTACGGAGTGAAATATTTTTTTTTTACTACTTGCATGAGAAATTTCAATTATTTACTCAAAAACCCAAGACAAAAGGTATTTTTCTCAGCTAAGGTTACTAATAATTATTCCCCACACCTAATAATAAGTATTTTAGCACCTTAGTAAATAATGAAAATATAATTTTTGTTCGTTTGTTAACTGAGTTCATCTTTGAATTTTTTTAGTTTCTTCTTAAAATAATAATAATATATTAAAAAATAATAAGCGTTTTGATTTTATTTTAATAATAATAAATAATGAATGAATGCAAAAATTTCTTTGCAACTATAGTTTAGTTTATTTGAAATTTTAATTCGTGTTAAACAGAATTCGGTAGAAATTTAGTTTAGTTGTGAGTTGTAGACTAAAAAAATTCTAAATTTGACTCAACAATATTGAACAGATTTTCAATTCAATTCAATTCATGTCAAAAATAAATAAAAGCTATATATTTTAATGCAAAGCATATGTGATTTTTATATAGTTTTAAGAAAATTCATTGAAAATAAATTTCTAACTAAGCAGTCCTGAATAATAAATATCCAATACGCAATCCAATGATATGATACACAATGTTTCACCAAATCAAAAATTTTATTTATTCACCATTTGCTTATTAATTGACATTTTATTTTGTGAATAATTAAAGAGTTTTAGTGCATTTTTTATATCAAGTAGTAAAAAAAATAGTATATAAACCTCGGTGAAGAAAATTTTCTCCATTTCGGTGCTTAATTCGCTCGAAACTTCGTTTCTCGCGAATTAATATCCACCTCAATGTAGAAAATTTACTTTATCACCTCGGTATATAATGTACTATTACATCTATTGAGGAGGCCGAGTGTTTTGACGTGCTTTTTGCCACCGCCATTATATGATCGTTCCAGAGCAGGTCATTGGAAATTGTAATTCCCAATAAACGAACACTTTCACATTGATCTATTTGTTCGTCACACATGTTGATTGAAATATCATTGGGGAACTCGGTTTTTGATCTAAAAAACTTCAAAAACAACTTCGGTATAGTATTTTATAAGCGGTTATGCAAGCCGAATAGAATTTCTGGTTTTCTCAAGTTATAGCTACGATAAAATGCTTCTAATAGATCGTTTTAAAACAATCTTTAGAAGTCTTATCGAAACAATTAAAAAATTAGCTGTGCTGACCAAGTCACCACAACACCATTTGTTCTAGTATCTGGACTGACCCACTCTGATTTTGATACAATTTCCAGATGGCCAATGACAAAATAAAAATACCGTATCTTTTGAAAAAATGAAACTTCGCTCTGGGGATAACACAGGGTGGCAGCATATATTACAGGTTGGTGAAACATGAGTATCTTTGGCTACCGATTGCTAAAGTTTGACTGATTCGATTTTAGTCATTTATAGCACATTTATAAGGTAAAGGTAATTGATAGGACTTATAAAAAAAATAATTTAAAACGTTGTAAGAATTTTTTTAAACTGCACTAGACTTAAATAATATCTTCAAAAATGGCGCTCTTAGTGGTATAGATAGTGGTATAGATTTTCGCGCTTACAAAATTTGTTCTTTTTTAAAATATGCAGTGAGCCACCGATATTCTTGTTTTTTAGAAATTTAATATCGTATCAGGTTTCGAGAACTCGAGTCCTTCGACCATTTGTCCTGCACGCTATTCAATCGGTTAATTTGAATTCGGAGTTCATCGGTTTAAGATGAAACTAAATATGTTAGTTAGTATTTACTATAACAATGGTTTTGACTTAAGGGCCGATTGTATGAACGCAATTAAAAGATACATCCTAGGATATAACGTCGTTTGTATTATATCAATCACGATAGAACAAAAAATGTATCCGAGGCTTTCGTTCTATCCTCTGTTTTTCTTGGGTTTAGAACAGTGGATAGAAAAATTTGTTTTTTGTTCTTGACATGCGCATAGCAGGATAATTTTGTTTTGAATTTGTGATTATTTTTTTATTTATTGATTATTTGTGGGTTTCTAAAATTTGTTCTTTGATATAAATTAATAGTAAAATAAATAATATTTTTAATATAATTAATTAAAGTTTGCAAATAATTTTTTTATTTATAATTAAATTTGTTTGATAGAAAATTAAAAAAAAAGTAGTGCCACTAATAAAAATACTGCTATAAAAATGCATATAAAATAAAAAATTCCATCCGGGTTCATGAAAAATGCAATTCTCGGTTGAAGATATAACTTTATTCTCGGATTTATTTCGTCTGTTAAATTCGAAAAATGAAATTTAATCTTCCAATACCTAGTATATTTCAACTGTTCTTATTAGTCGAGAAAACTATACAGAAAACCGTTTCGTTTCGCTAAACGATTCCTTTAAATAACTACTACTGAAACAACCTAATATTTTCCAACCCAAATAGGTTTTGCGAAGATTTGTTGAAGCTTAAGTTTGCTTAAGTTTGCTAGTTGGGTTGTTTCAGTCGAGCATCGATCCTAAATATTTAATGAATTCGACTATTTTATTAATCGTCGAATACCAAATAATTTTTCTGGTATTATGAAGTTGTCCTCTAGGTGCATACAATTAATTATGTGTTTGTGCCACCATCAGTATTCTTGCATATCATAAACCCTACGTGAAATTTTAATTTACATAAATGGAAGAAATGGTGGTATAGTACGGGTTCTGTCAAAAGGCAAACAATGCTTCGGTTGAGATTTAGTATTATGCTTTACTCAATTAGTAATTTTTTGAAACGGTGTAGAGTTTTCAATATCAATAATTACACAAATCTCTTTATGATCAACGAAAACCACTTCAGAACGGGTCTAAATTGAACAATCACTATGACATCAAATGTGGAGGGAGAATTACTACGATGTTGATATATTATCAAAATTACCATTCAAGGTGGAATGCAAACGCCGCAGTCGACACGAAAACAAGCGAACATTATCGAAGTCAGAAGTTTATAAATGATCCTTGATGACGAATAAACTGATGAATGATGAAGCAATGCAACGAAACAAATTACAAAGAGCAGGACTTTTATGTTCGTATCTTTTTTTTTGTTAATGGGTAATAATTCGAAATTTGAAGTCACAACAAATCGAATGAGACGTGAATGTGACAGCGAAGATTCAGTTGGTACAAAAGAGATTGTAGTGACTTCATTTTTTCTTTTTGTGTTTAGCGTACGCTTTTACGCATCAATTTTGGTTCACTTAAGATCGACTTGAAAGTGAACAGAACAAAATAATTCTGAAATTAGAATTCTTCTTTCTTGAAGGACCTGATATAATAAGATGGTCTATCCGTTTTTACAAGTTGCATGGTTTCGTTCTTCAATTCGGTTCAGAGTCAAAAACTGTGGAAGTGCGAGACCGTAAAGCAAACCACAACTGTAACGATTAACAAACCACGTAATGATTATTTAATGTAATTATTAATGAGTGTTTCGAGCGTCAGTAATGAATATTCGAAGCTGGGTAAGTTCATCAACCTTTCTATAATGATAATAAACGCCACAAAATAAATTCGACATTTGCCATACTTTTCCACAAAAAAAAAAAACACAAACAACACCTGCAGTAATTTCCATCGCATTTCGATTTTTATGTAATATTCTCTATTTTTCCATTTCAGACGAAAGCAATATTATTTTTCTCACCGAATACAAAACAATGGAATTTTCTATCTATAGAATCAATGAACTTCACAAAACACGCGTCAGTAACAAAAACTTTTTGTTTTAAAAACGATGAAAAATAAAAACATTACAGTGGAAATTTTTACAACATTACGTAAGACGGAAACAGGGGTAGACATTATCAATCAATTTCACCAAACAACATATAACATTACAGTTATATTTTCTGGCCAATCAAAGACATACAAAGCACCCTGTGCAGAAAGAAAACAAGAAAATACTTTTATGTAAACGAAGTAAGAACTTTGCTCTTGTTATAATTTCGGTTTCTATCGGTCCCGTATATTTTTTATCATAAATAATGTTTTTTGTTATTGTTTTGAATTTTGTTATTGTTTTGCGATTGTTTTTATTATTATCTTTATCTCATATATAAATATACTTTTCTCGTTCTACTGGAAAATTTTATTTTTTTGCACGCACATTTCAAATATTCAATGCGATAAAGCATATGAATGGAAAGAGAAATGAGATGTTTATAAAATGTGTTTTTTGTTGTTGCTTAAATTTTATTTGCACACAAGCTACACATCAACAAAAAAATCAAGGTTATATTTAATTTAATAATGCTTAGATAAGATGTGTTGTTGTTTTATTTATTTCTAAGAAATGTATGTACATAGTAAATACCAGGCACAAAACATAAGAAAGTTGTGTTGGTTTGGTTTATTTATTGTATTTTGTTAAAGCATTGCTTCAACGGAAGCGTTAATAAACATATGTTGTGAAATCAGAAATACGATGTGTAAGAAAATAATACGTCTTTGGGTGTTAAACGAGATTTAATACATTAATTTTTAATTTATTTTGTAATTAAGTCGAATACGTATTATCGTCAAGCTTATTGATAAATAAGCGGTATTGGTAAATCAAAGCCAACCAAACATAAAATCTAAATAATGTGAAATTGTATTTTTTTAATAGATAAAATAATCCGTTAAGCTTTTATTACAACAATTATTTCAATACATACACATACATTAGCACATGCCCGTTTCTTTTTCATTTACCATAACAAAAAATTTATCTTAGAAAAAAAACAACAAGAAAGATGTTTAGAAGAATGGAGAGCAAATAATAAAAGGAACAACGCTAACACTATAGAAAGAACAAAAACAAACAAAATATGCATGCATTAAAAAAACAAACATGCGTTCGTTATCTTGCTGTAGACAAAGAGACAGACAGTAAACAAGCAAAGAAAATACCAAACTTTATAACACAACCAAAGGAAAATACATAGTTTATTTTTAAATTTATGGAATTAATGGAATGTCTTGAATCTTGATATATAGAAAACAGTTTGTATGGAAGTATTAGCAAATGGAGCGAACATATTTCAACATTCGGTTGACAATACCAGTTGATATTTTTTTAGTTTTTATATACAATGTCTTACTGAATATGTATATACTTAGACTGAATCCCATCCCAACGCGGCGTTTCTATTTTTTAATCTTAATTAATAAAGAACTCCATGTATATAGTTAATCTTAATCATAAGATAATTCTTCTTGTGTGTTTGTTAAAAAAATATATAATTAATCGGAATAAATCGTCACAAAAGTCTAGAAACCCGTTCGTATGTATCGTTAATTAATGGTCAAATTGGTAGGGTAGATGTGCTATAATTTGGAATCATTTGTATATTATGTAACGAAACCAGATGTCATGTTCTTAGATTAAGACACAGAAGGAATGCCTTTGATAAATGTTTCTTGTTAAAGTCAATAGAACTCAATTAAATTTATAGAATTTTGTAATTCTTTGTTTTTCAAGATTTTTGGCTAGGTTTTCCTACTTGCCAGGCTAAGTTCCCGCTAAGCTGCGCGCGCGCGGACATCTTATCTCATAAGCGCGCAGAGAAACAATTACGCGCGCAGGAAAAAAATATACAAATAATTTTAATTGAGATCATACATAATAGACCGACCCTAAATCAACATGTTGATTTTTCTTTTGTGCTCAGGACTTAATTCGTTTATTGGTTCATACTGAACATCAACACAAAAAATTGGGCCAATTGGTGCATCCAAGAATTATTCAATATTTTGAAGACGACGTTCAAGAAAATAATAATCCAATCTCAAAATATTGTTTAAGTGCTTTGAAAAACAAAACCAATCATTTTGCAATAATAGTTTTGGATGATGTTTTGGACGTACTAGATAGGCTGGGGCCGTTACCTTTTTGAGATGAAAAAATTAGCAGCAGGCAACGGCTGGTTGGAATATATAGTTGAGGTCATAAACAACGAAAAAAAAACTTTCGAACTTGAGACGAAGGGAAGTAGTGAAATGGGGTGCTATGTAAGGGATGAAAACCGTTTTTCGTTATTTGTGGCGAAATGAGGCCTCCTAGAGAAAAGTGTTTTATACAAAAGTTGTAGATAATAAAAAATCTAAAACTTTCATTGCATACATTTTTCGACATAACCTCAAAGTTTGCGAGAAAATGACGGAAAACCGATTTTTCTGTTTTTTTTGCTGGCACTAGTATAAGCACTAGTACAACATCAAAATCTAAAAAAAAATCAATAAAGTTGTTCGCCGAAGATAGGGGTGTTTTTTCGGAAAAATCGTAAAATCTCGAAAAATATTTATTTTCCATAATTGAAAAACTTCATGCTTATTGTGTGCAAACAATTACGTACTTTCACAAAGTCTCATTAAAATTAAATAATTTTCACGCGAGAAAAAAATAAAAAACAGAAAAATCGGTTTTTTGTCATTTCTCGCAAACTTTGAGGTTATGTCAAAGAATGTATGCAATGAAACTTTTAGATTTTTTATTATCTACAACTTTTGTATGAAACAATTTTCTCTAGGAGGCCTTGTTTCGCCACAAATAACGAAAAACGGTTTTCATCCCTTACATAGCACCCCATTTCACTACTTCACTTCATCTCAAGTTCGAAAGTTTTTTTTTCGTTGTTTATGACCTCAACTATATATTCCAGCCGGCCGTTGCCTGCTACAAATTTTTTTTTTCCAGCAATAAAAATTCATAACGGCCCCAGCCTAAGAGCAGCTTTGCAAGTCTCTACAAAAAAGTAAACTATCGTCTATGGAAGCCAATAAATACGCCAGCAATTGCGAAAATGAAGTGTCAATAATTAGGGGATTAGGTCTTCTGGAGCCGAGAAGCAGAAAATGTTTTATCAAAATCATTAGAAATAAAAAAAACGTTAATACTTTTTATGTTATTAAATTTATTAACGAACTATGCCATCATCTAACAAAGCGATTTCCATCAGAAGAGATGAAAGATTGGTATGCCTTTGATTACAATGCAATCGCAACCAACGTAACATATTTTATTTTTGGAAAGGAAAGCATAAAAGCTCTCATTAAAAAATATTCTGAAATTCATCTCCTGAATGATAACGAAAGAGAAGAAGTGCTAAAAGAATATAGCACGTTTAAGTTTTTAATTGCCGAAAAACTACAAGAAAAAACTGCTAAAAATTTCAGTACTCTCTAAACTTGAATTAGTGGAATTTTCACTGATTAAATTAGTGAAAATTTTTTCACTGTAAAAATAGTGATATTGGCAAATCATTCAGTGAATTGATCACTGATTCATTTAGTAATAAAATATTTAATATTATGAATTTATTTATTTCACTGATTAGAACAGTAAATATTCACTGATTCCAAGTGGTATACTTGAAACTGTGTTAAACAGTGTATATGTACTGTGAATCAGTGAAAATCCACTATTTCATTTTTAGAGGGTATAGTATACTATCCGTCGGGCTTAATGATGATGAGTTTAGTAAAAGTAGGTTTCTTGAGGAAGTATGTGGTACTTTTCAATCTACACTGCTGATCGAAAATTAGAAACCGTCTTGGAACAGTGTACCTAGACTGTTTAATGAGGATTAAAAGACAACTTAGTGCCGAAATCGATTTAGATGCTGTTTATGAATTATGGAAGAACAATAAAGGTGGGTGGGAAAAAAAATTTTGTATAACTATTTGAATTATTTTGTTTTTATTTATAAATGCCTTTACTTTTTTGCTGTCTTAGAATCTTTATGACCTGGTTATGAGACGTCGAGAAATGTCAAAAAAGTGGGCAATTTTCACATTTAGCTCGAGATTGTAACACACTTAGGTCTTTCATACCGTAGTAATATATATCAATTGTGAAAAAAATTCCCTATTTATAAGTATGTTGTAGTTAATATATTTTAATTGAATTGATTGAGTTTAATTGATCTCAAAAATCCCAAATAAATTTAAATTCCCTTAATGTAGTCTAATGTTAATACATATAGGACTACAAATTGACCAAGTGTCAGCCATTGATTTCACATTGGTTGGAAACAATCAATAATGACTATACAATCGTGACTTAGGATGTTAATTAGAATAGAAATGTTCCCCATTCTATGAATTCACACAAAGTATTGTCTAGAAATTTAATGCAAAAAATCCCATACAATGTAAAAACATTCCCATAATATGGAGTCTAATGACAGTGGAAAAATTCAACTTAAGTAAAAATAAAATAAGTGATGAAGAAGTTTCAACTTCGAAATTCTCATCGCCTCACCGGCGTAATCGATAGCGTGTCTGCCCAAGGATTCGAGCCGAGCACTGACGAGGAAGGTTCGAAATCATCCGAAACACGAAAAATGTGAGGTGGAGTTTTTTTCTGAGAAACTTCAAACCATACCTTTGAATTGAAAAAATTCCAATTACATCGTTACTTACTTGAGTTTAATTGATCTCAAAAATCCCAAATATATTTATAAATTTTATCAACACATACCAAAGAAAATCAAATTAATAAACAACAGGCGATGAAATTCGTATTGTTTTTTTGAAAAAAAAAAAGAATAACTTAAAGGATAGCTACCAATTTTTTGATTTTCTTAAGCTTTCGTTAAATTAAATTCGCATGGTTCCATGAATTGAAGTCCAAAATATATTTATTTTCTATAAGTCATGCATATGAAGTTTCATATAAGTTATGTTTTATATAAATTGATTTTATATATGTTTGATTTATCCGCGCATTTATTTATATTTGAGAAAAAAGTAGCGCACCAATTTGTTTTTGCGCGCATCGGAAAAATTCCTTAGAGGGAACATTGTTACCAGGTGTTCCAGTATGTATTGTATTTTTTTTAAATAAAAAGTGTTGTGTTATAGGGTTTACAATGTGTGTCACAACAACACATAAATACCTGTTAAGACCTACAACAACTTGCGCTCTAAGGTGTTGATGAACGCTTTTCTTAAACCTCAGCGGATTGAAACCACCTACGACTATGGATTTCGGCAAACTATTCCATTTGTACGCAGTTCGGACAAACAAGTCTTTTTGCGATCTGCCAGTATGACAGTGCGGGATCTCGACCGTTTGACTGCTTGCCTAGCTGATTGCCGAGTGGAATGGGGGTAAGAATAAGTTTGAGGTATGATGCTGCTGATTTCTCTGAGCACTGTTGCGAGTGAGCAAAAAACAACGAGTTCAGCAACAGTGCGACGATGTTGTAGGGAATCAAGTTTTGATGTCAAATCTCGATCACTCACAATTCGTATAGCCCGCTTATAAACAGGGTCCAAGAGGGCCAAGATGGAAAAAGAAGCCGCACCCCAAACTTGACAACAGTACTCCATACAGGGACGAATATAGAACTTTTTTTGCATCTATTTAGGAGGCCGAGTTTTCTAGACGCGCTTTTTGCCATCGCCATTACATGATCGTTCCAGAGTCGGGAACTCGGAAGCTCGGTCTTTGATCTGGAAACAATCAACAGCTGTGATTTGGTAGAGTTGAAATTGACCAGGTTTTGGTCAACCCAATCGGCGACTTTTTTTAGGTCTTTATTCACGTTTATGGCAGCGTCTCTCCGTACGGGATTAATTCGTACTATCTAGAGTACTATCATCTGCAAAACTATTTATTGGGTTGCTGGTGATTTTCAGCAATTCGTTGATATAAATCAAAAATAGGTTTTGGGACAATACTGAGCCCAAGACTCAGTATTGTCCCAAAACCTATTTTTGATTTATATCAACGAATTGCTGAAAATCACCAGCAACACCAGCGTTAATTAGTTTAGACTTAGACGAAAATCCGTCTAAGGACACCGAAATGTATCGGTTGGATAGAAAATTTTCAATCAGCTTCACAACATTGGGATGAAACCCATACGCAACGAGCTTGTTGATTAAGTTGGCATGCCAGACTCGATCGAATGCCTTGGAGATATCTAAAGCGATAACGTATGTTTCACCACCTTTATCAAGTACGCTGTTCCAACAATGCGCTACATAGTTTAATAGATCGGTAGTTGATCTTTTGTTTCGAAAACCGTATTGGTTGTCGGCTATTAAATGATTTACTTCCAGAAATTTTGAAATGTGTGTATTAATATAATGCTCGTAGACTTTGGATAGGACCGATACTAAAGCTATTGGCCTATAATTTGAGATATCGGATTTTGGTCCCTTTTTGGGGACGGGCTGGACATTTGCCAACTCCCAGCACGAGGGAAATATACCAGATTTGTAGGATTGGTAGAATATTTTAGTTAAAGTTGGTGCAAGTTCTTTAGAAAAGGTTTTTAAAATAATAGGTAGAATGTTGTCCATTCCTGAGGTTTTGTTGATGTCTAACCCCTTTAAAAGATTAGCGACTATTTTGGGTTTGAAGTGGAGTTCATTCATATTGACTCCTGAAGACTTGATTTGGGATATTTCTTTAAGAGATTCCAAAACAGTGGAGTTCAGAGCAAAGCGTTCAGCGATGAGCGAACAAGATAGCTTTTCTTGCTGGATCATTGACGATTGAATCACCATCAATAATAGGGGGAATAGAAGATTTTGTACCAGATTTAAAGAATTAATGGCACTGTAGAAACTCTTATCAGAAACAGACATAGACGTAAGTTTTGAAGCTGTCGCTCTGTCAATTTCAGAATTTTCGTTTGAAATAATCTAGTTAGATATTTTGTTGGCCTTTAGATATTGGGATCGATTAGCGGGAGTTTTGTTATGAATCAATATTGTTACGTTTTTCCAACCTTACTTCGAATTGGCCCAACTCACAATTCGATAAACGCAATTCCCAATCTCTTCCGAGTTCGATCACTGATTAGTTAGCAAACACACCAGGTTTTATTAAATATTCAACAACTTAATTCTTTCACAACAACAGGAAAACAATACACCAAACAATATTTCTAACTAGAATATTCTTTCAACAGCTTCAGAAACTCCAATGGTTTATTGTAGAAATTTCCAGTAATTCAACGTTCAAAATAATACACAAATTATTTCTACTTAATAACACTTTAAACTTTATTTACAAAATAACTTTACACGAAAACTAATTTAAAGATCACTTTTATAATTTTAACTTCACAATCGCAGGTTTAAAATAAACTAATTTTACATTTAATTTCACTTTACTGTCGCAGGTCTAAAATAAACTAATTAAAAACTACAAAAGGTATTTTTCTTATATACCTTCTGCAATACTTCTAGATAATTCGACATCACTTTCCAGAAACCTTGAGAAAACATTAGAATATTCGATTATTTTACGTTATGTTGATTTGATTCATAAAATCGTTTATGTTGACCCTATTTCTAAGAAGAGACAACAACAACAATATTCATTTCATTAACTTGTTTGTTGATTTTATTTTCCTGGAAGTGACCGTAATCGTTTAGATCTTTCTGTAATCGTCTAGATTTTTCTGCAATCGTAACAATATGTTAAATGCTCTACGTTTGTTTCTAAGTGCCGCTTTGGCAGCTTTCGAATACAAGTATTTTTGTTTGGGTTTTACTACGGGAAAAGGGACGAATTTAACGATAGCAAATTGGATGGTTTTTGTAAAGTTTTGAGCAGAAACATTTACATTGTCAGTGTAAAAACGATGCGGGTCGAAAGGGAGACCACAAAAAAAATTTTGAAGAACACTCTTATCCATTTTTGAGTAGTGAAATATTTTACGGGGTATGGGAGCTGTAGTTTTAAGTAAATCAGTTTTGATAACTGATGAAATTAAATAATGATCAGAATTTCCAATACTACCTTTCGCGACATCAACACTCTTAATATCTGGCATTGTGGTAAGATAGAGATCTAAAAGAAAACTATTATCACCGCCATTACGGGGAGTGAAAGTTGGGCTTTTAACAATTTGAAATAGGCTACGAAAAGGCAAAAATTTCTGCCAGTTTTCCAGTATTGTCAACATCGTCGGTCGATTTGGAGAATTCCAACCATGATTTGTTGTGGACGTTGAAGTCACCGGTAACGATAATCTCACAATTAGGGGACTTTGCTCTAATCTCGTCCACAATTTTTGTCAGTAAATTAAAAAAGTTTGGGTTACGTTTGTTGGGATACCGGTATAAAGCTATGGTAAAAAAAAAGAATTTCTGAAAGACAAATCTTTAAAACCATTGTATTGAAGCCGTCACCGTGTTGTTCAAAATTTGGAAAGCGTGTATACGCGGAGTTTGAAAGCTGATTCAAGCATATATTTGGAATTAAGCGATTCTTTAGAGATAAAATTTTCAGAAACTTGTGTTTCTGTAAGGAATAGAATGTTCGGTTTGTCGTGCTCAAGATGATGTTGCACGTGGTCATGGTTAGGGTTCAATCCGCAGATGTTTTGAACATGTATTGTAAAATTTTTGTTTGATTCATATATAAATATAAGTATAAATTTAAGATAGTATTCTATCTTGTTCTGAATGTTATCACGATGTATTTCTGTCAACAAATTTTCAAACATGATGAACAATGGTAGTTTAATCATATATGTAGTATCGCACTTAGCAAATAATCTGATATTATAAGTTGTTCTGAAGCAGATATTGAATGTTCTAAACAGAGCAAACCATTCATATATGTTTTTCAGTTCTTTATCAACTCTGTTCTCTAAATAATGTAACGACGGACTATTTTCAATTTTTACTCTAAAATAATAGTTTTCAAATTCAATGAAATTCCCTAATAATTTTATTAATTTTCTTGAATTTCAATATACGTAGACAATTTATTTGTACCACTGTACAATTAAACATGTTTTTGTTGATGATTTAAATAAGTTCAATTAAAAATAATCAACTCAATTTCAATTAAAAAAAAAGTTTTGCATTGTTGTTATATGTTGGAGAAATTGCTTATTACGATGATGGAAATGGAAACAGAGAATCGATAATATGATATATAAACGATCAAATTGTTTGGATCGAGTCAATTATTATATAATTTTTAAATCAATTCAATTAGTATATACAATTAAATCAAAGTGATTAGTATTCCATTTAATTAAAATAAAACAAAAAAAAAATACTTTTGTGATGTAAATTTAATTGTGGAAAAAAAGAAATCACTAGAAATTTTATTAGAAGTAAAACCAATAAATGAAATTAAATTAAAACAGTTTTGTTTAATGTTTTCTGTACGTATTCATCGTAGCACATTATGGAATATTTTACTTGGTATTTATCCAAATGATGAAACTAACGAATTTTTCTTTATACAACGAAGTGCCGTTTATAATGATCTGTTACATGCACTTCAGCATGTAATTTATTACATTTTATTGGAAAATAAAAAAATTACATTTGGGATTTAATATTAACACTGATAGTAATTTTGTAACATGACTGAAATTTTATTACAAAATTTCGAAGGATACGATGAGATAACTTTCGTTGAAACTTACTGGATAGAAAACGAGAAAACTAGATGAAGATGCTAACCATCTTAATGGATTTCTAGCCTGATTAACATTCAACATATTATTTAATGTTGAAAGCTTAAGCTTTTTGAATTTTAATTTGTATAATTTTTGTTGATTCATTTTTTTTCTGAACTAAATTATTTTCTCTGTTAGTTAATTATTAGTTTTAATACATTATTCTGTGATTCAAATGAGAGATTTGCAAGTGTAGTATTTGTTTGTTATAGATTCAATTTTGCGGCTTAATATTACAGTTTTCCGGTGTAATATTGTATTTCGTATAAAAGTCCAAATCAATATACATGGGCCGAAACAAAGGGACCCTTTACTTTTTGTAATTTATTACAATAATGTTACGAGTACAGAAAAAATCTAGACGATTACAGAAAGATCTAGACGATTATGGTCACTTTCAGGAAAATAAAATCAACAAAACACAACAGAAAGTGAATGAAATGAATAGTGTTGTTGTTGTTGTACATGTTCTTAGAATTAAGGTCTATTTGTTTTATGATTTTATGAATCAAATCAACGTAACGTAAAATAATCGAACATTCTAATATTTTCTCAAGGTTTCTAAAAAGTGACCTAGAAATTTCTAGAGATTAGGCAGAGTGTATATAAGGAAATTGCTTATTGTAGTTTTTAGTTAAATTTTATTTTAAACCTGCGATTGTGAAGTTAAAATTATAAAAGTGATCTTTAAATTAGTTTTTGTGTAAAGTTATTTTGTAAATAAAGTTTAAAGTGTTATTGAGTAGAAATATTTTGTGTATTATTTTGAACGTGGTGTACTGGAAATTTCTACAATAAACCGTTGGGGTTTCTGAAGCTGTTGAAAGAATATTCTAGTTAGGAATATTGTTTGCTGTATTGTTTCCTGTTGTTGTGGAACAATTAAGGAGCTGAATACTTAATAAAACCTGGTGTTTGTGCTTACTAATCAGTGATCGAACTCAGGAAGAGATTGGGAATTACGTTTATCGAATTGTGAGTTAGGCCAATTCGAAGGAAGTTTGTAAAAACGTAACATTGGTGACAGCGGCGGGATTAGTTATCTGTTAATAATGGTTTTATTAAGTGATTTGAAGGTTCTTGAGTTAAAGAAAGAACTAGAACAACGTGGATTGGCAACAACCGGCAACAAAACTGAATTGACGATACGGCTTCGAGAAGCTATGGAAGCAAGTGGAGTAGTTGTGGAAATTTACCAGTTTGGAGTGATTAGTACAAATGCTGATTCAATAGCAGCTGATGAGGAGAAAAGTTTTGTTGCGGAAACAACATCTTCATTGCCACCTGCAAATTGTGATTTTACGCAGTTAATGGCTATGATGCAACAAATGAGTTTGAACATCAGTCAACAGATAAATTTGAATTTGAATCAAAAACTGGATGTTGTAAACGCTAATATGGTTGCCAATAAAGATGAACTGAATCAAAAATTTGATCAACAAAGTAGTAACATCAATCAACAAATGGCTGCAACTAAGGAAGAAATCAGTAACATCAATCAACAAATAGCTGCTACCAAAGAAGAAATAACTACAACATTGGCTGAAAATAAAAATGAGATAAGCCAGCAGATAAATGAGTTGAATATTAGCATAAATCAACACTTGGACGAGAAACTTCTACAAATGTCAACGGCATTCGATGTTAAAGTCGAGAAAATTCAAACAGAAATGCAGGAATTTGAGCGTGGTTTGAATAAGGTCGTAACTAAAGTTGACGATTTTGAGAAGAGATTACAAGATGTTGAAACAGTTAAGGGTTCTTCACATGTGGTACACCAAGTAGCAAATATTAAACTAAAGCCACCATCGTATGACGGTACCACATCTTTCGGCATCTTCCAGCTCGAGGCCGCATCCGATCAAAATGTTTGGAACGCTGAAAATCGTCTTGCTGCATTGATAGTTGCGCTTAAGGGTGAAGCAGCTGAAGCACTACAGGGAGTACCAGAAAACGACCGCAAAAGTTATGCTGAAGTGATGAATGCATTGGAACGTAAATATGGTAGCGACCATAAAAATGAATTATACAGAATTGAGTTAAAAGGTCGCTTGCAACGGAATGGGGAAAGCCTTCAGGACTATTCTTCGGCAGTGGAACGGCTAGTACATTTGGCTCACTCAAATACTCCGCCGTATTTTATGGAAAAGATGAAGATAGAGGCGTTTACTGATGGCATTCGTGATCCAGAAACACGAAAAGCAGTAATGTTGTCACCAAAAGCAACATTCGCAGAAACTATTGCTTATGCCCTAACAAACGAAACTGCACAAGCAATTATAAAACCATCGATTAAAATACGCCGGGTAGAGTTGAGTGATGACAATTATAAACAACGAGACCAGGAGACCGGCAGAAGACCACGAGAGAATGTCAGAAGTGATAGAATTCGATGCTGGTTATGTGGCAAGTTGGGTCATATTTCGAGGGAATGCAGAGATGTGAGAAGGAAACGAGCAAGATCAGCATCGCCTATGCAGCGACGTCCAGCAGAAGAACGGGTGCAGCAAGCTAGGGAAGACGATCATCAGTTAAACCGCATCAGTTAAACTACAACGAGTCAGCCTAAAGGGGCGTAAGCTGGCTCCCACAACCGATTGCCCCATAGCCTTCATCCATGTTTCGAGATTGACAAGGGGAGGTGACAGCCTTACTGTTAGGGCTAATATTGATGGAAAAAGTTGTGTCATCACGTTAGATACGGGAGCAACAAATACAATTGTCCGCACTGATATTGTGAAAGGGAAACTAAAACCAGCAGGAAGATGCCGAATGCAGACAGCTACTGGCGAAAGTGCAAGTATTAAAGGAAAGAAAGTGGTCAACTTTGAAATAGGGAATACTCACTTTCAACATGAAGTGGTTGTAGCTGACATTGTGGATGAAGTCATCCTAGGAATGGACTTCATGAGGCCAAATGGATTCGTTATTGATGCTGGCAAAGGAGTACTCACGTACGGAAATGTCGAGTTGCCACTCCAATTTAATGGTGAAGATTCAAATTGTGTCCGTCGAATAATATTGGATCACAGAGAAAAGCTGCCACCCCAATCAGAAACAATCATTTGGGGAAAATTGGAAGGAGGTTCTGGGTCACCCAGGTTGTGGGTTGTGGAAGCCAATAAACAAGATCAAAATTATAAAGAAGTCGTAATAGGAAAAACCTTAGTTAGATCGGATGCTGATTACAAAATACCAGTAAGAGTTTTAAATCTGTCAGATACCCAGAAAACAATGAAGAAAGGATCAATCATAGGACAATGTGAAGAGGTAGCTAAAATAATAAAGTGCGAGCAGAAAAACATCAATTGCTCGGTCAACACAAAACAACAAAAAGCAGAAATGGAACAACTTGTGCAGAAATGGACAGAAGGGCTTTCAGAAGAACAGAAGAAAGCAGCACGTCAATTGTTGGAGCGGTACAAGTCTGTTTTCTGTAGTACACCTGAAGGGAATGGCAGAACCAATATGGTAAAACATCGTATTGACACCGGAGCAGAAAAGCCGATACGCCAGGCACCAAGGAGATTACCATTAGCTAAAAGAGAGGAAGCTGATAAAATGGTAAGAGATATGAAAGAAGCTGGTGTAATTGAGCTTTCAGACAGTCCCTGGAGCTCACCTGTGGTGTTAGTTGGCAAGAAAGATGGGAGCTTGAGATTTTGTGTTGACTACAGGAAACTAAACATAGTTACGAAGAAGGATAGCTACCCATTGCCTAGGATTGATGATACACTGGATACATTATCGGGTTCAAGATTGTTTTCAACACTGGATCTGCAGAGTGGTTACTGGCAAGTGGAAGTTGCGGAGGAAGATCGCGAGAAAACAGCGTTCAGTGTAGGGAATGGACTATGGCAATTTAATGTCATGCCATTTGGTTTATGCAACGCTCCCGCAACTTTCGAGAGATTAATGGAGCGGGTACTTAAGGGCTTGCACTGGAAAACATGCCTTGTATATTTGGATGACATCATCGTCATGGGCAAAGACTTTGATGACCACTTGAGGAACTTGGCGGAGGTACTAGAAAGATTGCAAGCAGCAGGTTTAAAGTTAAGTCCCAAAAAGTGTTCACTTTTCAAGGAAGAAGTAAAATATTTGAGACACAAGGTTACGGCGAAGGGAATTCATACCGATTCTGACAAGATTGCAGCAGTTATGAACTGGCCAAGACCGAAAAACCTACATGAACTACGTAGCTTCCTTGGATTGTGCACATATTACAGACGGTTTGTGCCAGGATTCGCCAACGTTGCCAAGAGTCTGCATGAGTTAACCAGAAAAGATAAGACATTTGAATGGAATGAACCTCAAGAACAAGCGTTTGTGGAGCTCCGAAAGAAATTATGTACGGCTCCAATTCTGTCCTATCCTATACCAAATGTTCAGTTTATTTTGGATACTGATGCCAGTAATGAAGGTATAGGAGGAGTCTTGTCGCAGAAAATAGATGGTCAGGAAAAGGTGATAGCTTATTTCTCGAAAATGCTATCCAAGCCGGAGCCGGAATTATTGTGTAACTCGAAAGGAATTATTGGCTATTGTGGAATCCGTCAAACATTTCCATAAATACTTGTATGGTCAGAAATTTCATCTCCGAACTGACCATGGTGCGTTAAGGTGGTTACTCCAGTTCAAAAATCCAGAGGGACAAGTAGCACGTTGGATCGAACGGTTGCAGGCGTACGATTTGGACATTGAACATCGAAAGGGTACTGCACATGGGAACGCTGATGCATTATCGAGACGACCCTGTCAAGTTGAATGCAAGCATTGCAGTCGCCAAGAAAGTAAGGAAAACATTATCGATGTAAGATTACTACAAGTGCTACCTGATGATGAGTGGACTCCTGAAGCCATAAAGCGAGATCAATTAGTAGATCCAGATCTTGCACCCATCATCGAGTTCAAGGAAAAGGGTTGCAAACCAGTATGGGGAGAAATTTCTGATAAAACTCCAACTTTGAAGGCGTATTGGGCGCAATGGGACAGTCTCCAGTTAGAGAATGGATGTTTAAAGAGAGTATGGGAAAGCTCAGATGGCAAGATAAAGCAATCCCTTACAGTGGTACCAAAAGCGAAAATAGAAGCAGTACTTAAGGAGTATCACGAAGGAACGAGTGGAGGTCACCTTGGGATCAATAAGACTCTTGCAAAAATACGACAACAGTTTTACTGGTCAGGGACTCGGCAATGAATTGTGGAGTGGTGTCAAAAATGCGATAAATGTGCGGCGGTGAAAGAACCCGCACGAAGAAGTCATGGAAAAATGAAGCAATACAATGTAGGTGCTCCATTTGAAAGGATCGCAATGGATGTAGCGGGACCATTTCCAACAACTGATAATCAGAATAAATATGTGCTTGTGATCATGGACTACTTCAGTAAGTGGCCGGAAGTGTGTGCGATTCCCAACCAGGAAGCAACCACAATCGCTGAAGCTGTGATAAATAATTGGATTAGCCGCTATGGAGTTCCTATGGAGATCCACACCGATCAGGGACGGAACTTTGAGTCAGCTGTATTCCAGGAAATTTGTCAAATGCTGGGGATTAACAAAACGAGGACGACTGCTTCACACCCACAGTCAGATGGGATGGTTGAGAGATTCAATGCTACTTTGGAGGAATTTCTAGCAAAAGTGGTCAGTAAGAATCAACGTAACTGGGATCAACACATTCCTTTATTTTTGATGGCATACAGATCAGCAGTTCATGACACCACGACCATGACACCAGCTCAAACTATTTTTGGAAGTGATTTAAGACTTCCTGGTGACCTCAAATTCGGAGCGGTACCATCAACATCATTGTCTGCGCAAGAATACGTCAACCGAATCCGGGAGAACCTTGTAGATATTCACAAGCTTGTTCGGCAGAAGATACAACTGACCAGTGATAGAATGAAAGCCCGATATGATATACGATCTAATAATAAAGGTTTCGATGAAGGACAATTAGTATGGCTACACAACCCACACCGAAAACGAGGGTTATCACCGAACTTGCAAGCTGCATGGGAAGGACCTTACAACATTATAACCAAGTTGAATGACGTGGTTTATAGAATTAGGAAAGGCCATCGAGGCAAAGCGAAAGTCGTACATTTGGAAAGATTGGCCTTATACAAAGGAGAGCTAGATCCTGTTCGGGACGAACAGGCTTAAGTGGAGGGTAATGTTACGAGTACAGAAAAAATCTAGACGATTACAGAAAGATCTAGACGATTACGGTCACTTCCAGGAAAATAAAATCAACAAAACACAACAGAAAGTGAATGAAATGAATAGTGTTGTTGTACATGTTCTTAGAATTAAGGTCTATTTGGTTTATGATTTTATGAATCAAATCAACGTAACGTAAAATAATCGAATATTCTAATATTTTCTCAAGGTTTCTAAAAAGTGACCTAGAAATTTCTAGAGATTAGGCAGAGTGTATATAAGGAAATTGCTTATTGTAGTTTTTAGTTAGTTTTATTAATTTTAAAATTATAAAAGTGATCTTTAAATTAGTTTTTGTGTAAAGTTATTTTGTAAATAAAGTTTAAAGTGTTATTGAGTAGAAATATTTTGTGTATTATTTTGAACGTGGTGTACTGGAAATTTCTACAATAAACCGTTGGGGTTTCTGAAGCTGTTGAAAGAATATTCTAGTTAGGAATATTGTTTGCTGTATTGTTTCCTGTTGTTGTGGAACAATTAAGGAGCTGAATACTTAATAAAACCTGGTGTTTGTGCTTACTAATCAGTGATCGAACTCAGGAAGAGATTGGGAATTACGTTTATCGAATTGTGAGTTAGGCCAATTCGAAGGAAGTTTGGAAAAACGTAACAATAATATACACCGAGTATAAAAAAGTTAAGTAAAAGCAGTACTATAGTGTGATAAAGTTTTCAAACGACGTTTTAACGGAGAAAAGTTGCTCATTTTAAAATAAAAACTATACTTGTTAAAAACCTTTTAGCTTAATTACCTCACAGTAAAACACCAAACCTAATTTAGAAGAATACAAAGCATACGCTATTATCAATATTTAAACAGCGATATCATTTCTATTTTAATACATATATCGATCGTCATATTTATTTTGTTAAGACAACATTAGTTATATTACATAACCAAAACACTCAAGAGAAATAGTTAGTTATGAATCGCTTCAAACGAAATCAGTTAAACAAATCCAAAAACAAGACATCATATTAGACTATTTCAATAACTATCCTTGGTATGTGGATCACACCACCTAATTCCTAATTAATGTTCCTTCACATTACTATACAAAAACTTTATTATAAATCATACGTATTTTAATATTTCAAAAAGCAAAGGTTCCGGTCAATAACCTTACCAAAAATATTAAACAAAAGTGAAATGCTTATTTTTCCTTAATTTTCTATATTTTTTCTTGTTTTCCCTTTTCCAGCAAAACATAAAAAACATTTATATTTTCCATTAATCATTTTCTCCAGCGAAAATAATCAAAATAAATTCAGAAAAAAGGTTAGGAAAAGAAAATAAGTCTGCTTTGTCGAAATTGAAAATTTATTGATTGTTTTTCTATAAATAAAGGAAGTTTATGATTGGTGAAATGTTCAAGGTTATATAAGATATGTTTAGAGAAAAAAGTTTTTTGTTTATTCTAGCATCTGAAATATTTTAATAAGAAACAGAATTATTTATTAGTATCTATCAGAATTTAAGTGGTAATACGATGAAAGTATTGTTATAGATCGTTTGGATACCACTCTTATATTGGCAAGCATATAGTCTTGCAACAGTGCAGTTTTGTGCTTAAGACATGAAATGTTGTACAGGTTCCAGTTAAATTTAAAATCATCTTCCTCACTTCCATATTATTACAAGAGTTCCATTTGATTATTCACATATCTAAATTTTCTGAAACAACTGAACAAATTGTATAGTTTTGTGTAGATTTCATAGAGAAATCTACCTTTTGCAATGTGCGTCATCTCGGCATTTTGGAAAATTTTTGGTGCCGAACGACTATATATGATAAGCGGAGACGAAAAAACAAAACAAAAATGTATATATGGGCCATTCCTTTTCAACTCGACCCGGTGGCCATTTTTTGATAGTTGACCTTTTGTGGACAAAAGAGGTGCTTTGTCTAAAAATGGTTGCAATGAAACTAATATAACCTTACATGGTCTTGTTTTTTAGCTTAATCTTTCGAATGCTATGTAATTGGTCCATTTTGAAAAAATTAGAATTAATGTTGCTAGGTCGGTTTGTGCTGACTAAGATTAAGCAAGAGAAATTTAAAATTTGAAGAAATAGCAAAAGTAAACTTTTTATAATAAATTCTAACATCGGCATCGAATTAAAAAATACAAAAATTTTGGCTTTTGCAATTTTTTAGAAAAACCTTTATCTTTAATCCGATCCAGACATTTAGAATACTGCGTTTTTAGGCAAACTTTTCATTTTGTTGAAATTCTGACAGCAAATTCGAATCAAGTGGATGTTGATTAATCTTACATTCCCCAAATTTTGTTTTTTCTTTTGTTTTGGACCATTATCTATCTAAATAGCTAATAAAAATTTTGGTGTACGTTTGTGTGTGGGTGGGTGGTTGTTTGGGTGCGTGACATTCGTGCATCGGATCTTGATGAAACTTTGGCAAAATATCCACTTAAAAATGGAAGATCTGGATTCATTTCAAATTTGGACAAAATGGCGGGGAGTCTCCCGAACACCTCTAAGTTTAAATCTTCAATAACTTCTAATCCTGGATTATGATCTTATGGAAACGCATATAAGGTTTTAGTACTGTTTTCAATATTTCTGCATACCAACTTCCGGTTTGTCACTTTCAGTCAAAAAGTTTTTTTTTCAGGTATTTATCCCTACTGTAGCCTACAATTACCGATCGATTTTCATGAAACCTTGGAAAAAACTTTCAAGTAACATGAGAAAGATTTTATCTGCTTTTGGAGCACATTGGATAAGGGGTTGGGGGTCCACCCAACAACAGGTGGTATTTCCCTCCATGTTTTTTATGTTTGTTGGGAGCATACCACATTCGTTTGAGAACGAATTTTGATGACAATTTGGAAAAAGATGCAAATATGTAGGTAAGGAACTTATTAGTTTTTGAGCGATAGTGAACAAAGTGGTGGGGGGTCCCTCGAGCACCTGTTTTTTGAAAGCTCAATAAAATCTGCACCTGATAATCGAATTGGATGAAACTTGGTACATAAACATTTAGTACGGTTTAAAACAGTTCTGCATCCCAACTTCCGGTTTTTTACTTCTGACAAAACATTTTTTTTTTAATTTTTTGAAGTGTTTTTAGAGTCTTTATGCACACTACAGCCTACAACAATGAAGTGATTATGATGAAACTTATGAAAAAGGTTTCAATTAGTGTGAGAAGATAATTATCATCTTTTGGGACACATTGATCAAAGTGACGGGGGGTCTCCATACAACTGCTGACTTTTCACATTTGGTTTTTAAAGTTTGTTGGGAGCATACAGACTTCATTAATTAATCAATTTTAATGACACTTTGAAAAAAGATGGAGACTTAAATGACAAAGAACTGATTAGTTGTTGGACAATATGTGTCATCATTTTTTTAATATTTATTGGGAGCACACAGCATTCGTTCGTGAATAAATTTTTATGACACTTTGGAAAAAGGTGCAAATATGTTTAGCAAGGAACTGATTAGTTTTTGAGCGGGTCGTATCATTTTATTATAAGAGCTTTGCATTGCTGTCGGTAATTATTTGATTTGGAAACCAGACATAAATAATATTTTATCACCAAAGTACATAACATGGCAGTAACTGAAACCTTCACTATTAACTTTCCAGAGTGAAGACAACAATAAATATTGCAACTCTGATGCATAGGCTGACTTCACCACAGCTCTGGAAACATAGTGTTCTGGATATATAGTGAGCTAATATCCATCAAATACTTTAATTAAAGGCTAACCAATGTTATAGATTTCGCGTAGTTCATATTAAAAAAATATAAAAGAAAGCAGCATTATCCCCAACAAACATAAATTCTGTTGTACGAGAAAAAATAAAAAAAAACTTTAACCGGAAGTGACAAACCGGAAGTTGGGATGCAGAACTGTTGTGAACCGTACTAAATGCTTATGTTCCAAGTTTCGTCTAATTCGATTATCAGGTACTGGTGCTATTGAGATTTTAAAAAAACAGGTGCTCGGGACACTCTCCACCACGTTGTTCACTATCGCTCAAAAACTAATCAGTTCCTTGTTATACATGTTTGCATCTTTTTCCAAAGTGTTCTCAAAATTCATTCACGAACGAATGTTGTATGCTCCCAAAAAACATTGAAAAAGTTGTGACACAGTAAACAGGTGTTAAGGAGGCCCCCAATACTTATCCCAATATTGCCCAAAAACTAATCAGTTCTTTGTCATTTAAGTCTCCAGCTTTTTTTCAAAGTGACACTAAAATTGATTAATGAATGTACAAACTTCTTCCTCCCAACAAACTTTAAAAACAAAGTGTGAAAAGTCAGCAGTTGTATGGTAGACCCCCCGTCACTTTGATCAATGTGTCCCAAAAGATGATAATTATCATCTCACACTAATTGAAACCTTTTTCATAAGTTTCATCATAATCACTTCATTATTGTAGGCTGTAGTGTGCATAAACACTGAAAAAAATTGAAAATTTACAAAAAAAAAATTTTTACCGGAAGTGAAAAACGGAAGTTGGGATGTAGAACTGTTGTGAATCGTACTAAATGCTCATGTACCAAGTTTCATCCAATTCGATTATCAGGTACAGATGTTATTGAGCTTTCAAAAAAACAGGTGTATGGGACACCCTCCACCATTTTGTTCACTATCGCTCAAAAACTAATCAGTTTCTTGCCATACATGTTTGCATCTTTTTCCAAAGGGTCATCAGAATTGGTTGACGAACGAATGCTGTGTGCTGCCAACAAACATTGAAAAAAGTGTGACACATTAAACAGGTGTTCGGGAGGACCCAGGAATATTATCCAAAAACTAATCAGTTCTTTGTTACTTAAGTCTCCATCTTTTCTCAAAGTGTCATTAAAATAAATTAATGAATGAAGTCTGTATGCTCCCAACAAACTTTAAAAACAAAGTGTGAAAAGTCAGCACTTGTATGGTAGACCCCCCGCCACTTTGATCAATGTGTCCCAAAAGATGATAATTATCTTCTCACACTAATTGGAACCCTTTTCATAAGTTTCACCATAATCAATTCATTATTGTAGGCTGTAGTGTGCATAACGACACTGAAAAAACTTCAAACAATTACAAAAAAAAATTTTTACCGGAAGTTGGGATGCAGAACTGTTGTGAACTGTACTAAATGTTTATGTACCAAATTTCATCTAATTCGATTTAATAGGTACAGATGTTATTGAGCTTTCAAAAAACAGGTGTATGGGATACCTCCCACCACTTTGTTCACTATCGCTCCAAAACTAATCAGTTCCTTGCCATACATACATATTTGCATCTTTTTCCAAAGTGTCATCAAAATTCATTCACGAACGAATGTTCTAAGGCCCCAACAATTATAAAAAACATGGTGGAAAAAACCACCTGTTGCATGATGGACCCCCCAACCCCTTATCCAATGTACTCCAAAAGTTGATAAAATCTTGCTCATGTTACTTGAAAGCTTTTACCAAGGTTTCATGAAAATCGATCGGTAGTTGTAGGCTACAGTAGGGATAAACACCTGAAAAAAAAACTTTTTAACCGGGAGTGTCAAACCAGAAGTTGGTATGCAGAAATACTGGAAACAGTACTAAAACCTTATATACCAAGTTTCCATAAGATCATAATCCGGGATTAGAAGTTATTGAAGATTTAAACTTAGATGTGTTCGGGAGACCCCCCTGCCATTTTGTCCAAATTTGAAATGAATCCAGATCTTCCATTTTCAAATCAACCTGAATCATTTGCCAACGTTTCGTCAAGATCCTATACAAAAAGGTCAACTACCCATCCACCCATACAGACGTACACCAAATTTTTTATTGGCTATTTAGATAGAGAATGGTCCAAAACAAAAGAAAAAACAAAATTTGGGGTATGTAAGATTTTTTTTTCTCGATAGATTGCATTAGTTCACACAATTTAAAATTGTGGTGAAGTAAAAATAGTATAGAAAATCGACAGTATGTTTGAATAAAAGACATCCAGTCTATTGTTCTTCATAGCCGCACCTTGAATTATTAATTAGTGATGCCAAATTTACCTGGTTGTATAGAACTGGTTTACCCACATTGTCAAGTATTTAGCTGACTAAATATTGGGCGTACAAATAAGCTCTAATCTGTTTTGCAATTTATGGCGCTGACAGCGCTATTCCTTTTCTCATGCTGTGGCGACACTTTAGTTTAAAACTTTAATATATCAGTTGCCTTGTTGCAGTAACAAGCACTTGAGTCAAGCGTAAACAAATTTCTTTTTTGTCGCGTTCAAAATATCAATTTACGTGCAAAATAATAGGAATTTGTGGGAGATTATACTTTTTTATTTTTTGGCAAAGAAAGGACCAGCAGAAAGATAAAGTCTAACCACAGAAGTTCATGGTACACCGGCATGGTATAAACCAGGTGAGCCCGGACCGTCGACGCCAAAACCGAATCTTCATGGATCGAAGGTAATGGTCCAATTTGGTGGGACCAGAGAGGTATTATGAGTTGTTAAAATCAGACGAAACAATCACGGGAAACGTTACCGACGTCAACTTACCGACGCACAATCACCACGATAAGTAGATTTTTCAACATGACAAATATGGGTCATATGTTCCTTTTGTTGTCAAAAACTACCTGGAAGGGCAGCGATGGAAAGTTCTACCTCACTCGCTGTATACACCAGACATTGTTTCATCCGACTACCATTTTTTTCGGTCTATTCAGGCAACCCTGACTGACCAGTACTTCCGCTCCTAAGTAAAAATTGGGTCAATGATTTAATCGCCTCCAAGCTTTCAGAGTTTTCCACCAACAGAATTCGTTTATTACCTGAAAGATGGAAGAAGATTGTAGATTTAAATGTAAATTAAATTGCTTTCTACATACATTTCTACATAAACAAATTCTTGAAGATTAGCAAGAAAACGATTAGAACTTATTTGAAAACCGAATACATGAAGTAACTAAGCATCAGAGCAAAACAATACCATACACAACAAAATTCCTAACAATTTGTATACAACAAGAAACAGTAAGTTTCCAAAGCAAATGTTTCTGAAAACGATACAAATATGTACTAAAATCATGTGAAAATGCAAAACACATGATAATATCATGTTAAAGGTAAATTTAAAATTTTTATATTTAGACCCACATATCACAACACACAACATACGAATAGGTGTGTCACAATTTCATCAACAACAAATGATAATTTAAATTCTAATCTAAAAAAAACAGTAACAATTTTTTTAATCTCTCTAATTTAAAAACACAACACGCGTTTGGTCTAACTTGATTGCATAATTCTACAAACACTTTCATAAGTTGATCAACGTCTACTAATATATCACATGGTTTTAAAAAATTTCGTGAATTAATGTTTGTTTGCTAATATTCGTTGTGCTAAAAAGTAAAAGAAGTAGTTCAGAAATAAAACGTGAATATGATTGAATAATGGTTTTACGCGTGAAACATGTGATAAATTGTAACAGAAAAATGCGGATATGATAAGCTTTATTGGTTAAAACAATGATTAAAAATTTTGTGTTGTCCCGGATTATTTTTTGATAGCACGTGTTCATAATGTTGGTTAAAAGTTATAAAAGTTTTAGTTGTTTAGCTGAAGATTAGATATTGAGTTTGAATTTCAATAGAACTGATAATTTCGTTGAACAATTCAATGGAGTTAAATGAAAATTTTGTTTTGAAAACACGTTGTTATTTCTCATTGGAGTTAGCGATTTAGAGTTTGCCGTATTTGTGCATTGAACAAACGATTTTGTTTATTGAACCAACGAAAGGAGTTCAATCATAGCGGTTTTATTAATATAATGAAGGATTTGAACTCATTCTGGCACTGATGAGGTTATGAATTCGAATGCCAACCGAAACACGTAAAAGAGAAAAACAGAGTTTTTTTACCTTTTTACCTTAACAATACCTTTGAATTGAAAAATTCAAATTATTTCCTTAGTTTTTTTTTTTTTTTTTCCTTTAGGTATCTCCATTTAGGAGCATAGGGCGTCTACTAGACTGGACCATCTAACTCTGTTGGGAGCAATCGCTTTCAGTTCACCCCATGTCTTGCCAATTTGTTTTGCTTCAGCTAGCACCGTTTTCTTCCATGTCATGGGTGGTCTTCCAACTCTCCTTTTACCTTGTGGATTCCACTCTAGGGACATCCTTGTTATATCTTCGACTGATTTTCTCAGTGTATGTCCTATCCATCTCCATTTTCTTTGTTTTATCTCGGCCTCAATGTCTAGCTGCTCTGTCTGCCGTAGAAGCTCCTGGTTACTGATGGTGTTTGGCCAGAAGCATTTGATCAGTCTTCTCAGGCATTTGTTCACAAACACCTGTAGTTTATTTGTGATCTTTCTTGTTTGTTTCCACGTTTCACACCCATACAGCAGTACTGACTTGACACATGCATTGAACATTCGTAGCTTTGTCTTTCTTGACAGGACGGATGCATTCCAGATCTTGTGAAGCATATTGAACGTATTTCTGGCTTTGATAATACGCTGACTGATATCTTCTTCAGTCCCGCCTGTTTTTGCTACAGTACAACCAAGGTACACAAATTTGTCAACTTCGTCCACTTGTGTATTGTTGATGGTAATTGGTGTTATCGTTTTGGTGTTCGATCTCATAGCCTTTGTTTTTCTGATATTAATGTTGAGACCGACTTCATGTGAAAGGGTTGATAGCTTCTGTATTTTCTGCTGCATGTCCGTATGTGTGTGTGTAAGTAGACAGATGTCATCTGCGTAGTCTAGATCATTGAGCCGTCTTGTTGTATTCCATTGGATTCCATTTGGACTTGCATCATCGAGCTTTCTCATGATACTATCCAGTACTATTAGGAATAGTAGCGGGGATAGTACACAGCCTTGTCTCACTCCTCGGTGGTTGTAGTATTCATCACTTTGCTGTCCTTTGTATTGTATTCTGTTTGCAGCATCCCGGTACATTTCTTTGATTAGATCAACTATTTTCTTCGGGATGCCCATTTCACAAAGTGTCTTCCATATCGCGCTCCTGTTGATTGAGTCGAAGGCGCGTTCGAAGTCCACGAAGAGGAGATGCAATGGTGAATTCCATTCATTTGATTGTTCAATGATGATACGGATTGTGTTGATATGATCGGTACAGCTTCTTCCTGGTCTAAAGCCGGCTTGTTCATTTCTTAGTTTCATGTTAATTGATGGAGATATTCTTTCGAGAATGATCATTGCTAGTATTTTCATTATTGTGTTGAGCAGAGATATACCTCTCCATTTTTTGCATTCTCTTAGATCACCTTTCTTTGGGATTATTATGGTTAAACCTTCTTTCCATTTGGTTGGTATTTTACCTTCGTTCCATACATCAGCTAATAGTGGTGTTAGAGCTTCTGCTGTTGTGTTTACATCTGCTTTGAGTAATTCTGCTGATATATTATCTGTACCAGCAGATTTGTTGTTCTTGAGTTTCTGTATGGCATCTCTAACTTCCCGTTCCGTTGGTGGATGGGTGCTAATAGTTTCGTTATAGTTGTCATCCGGAGACTGCAAGTTATTTTCTTGTTGGTGGCAGTTGTCTTCGAAGTATTCTTTCCATCTATTTAGCTGTTGTTCATGAGTTGTGAGGGTTTGACCAGATTCATCCTTTATTGGTGGAGTGTTTGTATATTTGTTGGTGACCTTTCTCACGCATTTGTGTAGTGTGCGCATATTTCTATTAGCTGCTGCTGTTTCCGCAGTCTTGAGAATGCTTTCTGTATATCTTCTGCGATCATTCCTTGCCATCTTTTTAACTTGTTTTGCTGTACTTTCATATTTGTTGCGGATCTCGGTTGTGTTCTGGTGACACAACTGCAACTTGAGCTGTCGACGCTCTTCAATTTTCTTCCATGTATCATCGCTAATCCATGGTTTCCGTGATTTGTCTTGGTAGCCTAGCACATCTGTAGCAGTTTTGACGTAAGCTTCTTTAACTTGTTCCCATTTTTCAACAATGCTGGTGGTTTCGTTGTTTGGTAGATTGAGCTGGAGCGACTCTTTGAAGATGTTATTTGTATTTTTGTCGCTCAATCTATTGATGTTAAATTTCCTCTGACATGACTTGTTGTTTTGTTTTACAGCGGCTGGTTTAATTTTGAATGTTGCAATTACCAGTTGATGGTCGCTGTGTATGTCTGCTCCTCGTTTTGCTCTGACGTCTTGTAGTGAGGATAGAAACTTCTTATTCACCAGTACGTGATCAATTTGATTCTTGGTTCTTCCATTTGGTGATGTCCAAGTGTATTTGTGTATGTTCTTGTGTGGGAACTTGCTGCCTCCTATGAATAGTTGATTTGTGACACAACAATCGATGAGCCTTTCTCCATTGTTGTTACGTGTTGATTCTAGTGCATTTTTGCCCATGACTGATTCCATTCCGGTGTTGTCGGTTCCAATTTTGGCATTGAAATCCCCTTGTATTATTTTGATGTCATTTCGGTGTACACTAGCCAGCGTTGCTTGGAGCTGTTCGTAGAATTCATCTTTTGTCGCATCATCAGCTTCTTCGGTAGGTGCATAGCACTGTATGATCGTTGTGTTTCTAATTTTCGATTGGAATCTTGCTGTTATTATTCTGCTACTGATTGGTTTCCATTCGAGAAGTGCTTTCTTTGCGTTAGGTGTTGTTAATATTTCCTTAGTTACTTGAGTTTAATTGCTCACAAAAATCCCGAATACTAACAAACATTTTGAGCTATTTTTTGTAAGAACCCATCAAGAATTCTGGAAGTTACACTTGAAAAAAGATGAAAAAAATAAAAAATTTACGTTTTTTTTTAAATTTGCCATATTCAACGCCATAAATTTTGAACTAACAATGATTGTATTTTTTTTAATTTCTTGGAGCCTACATTAAATTCAATATCCTTTCTTTTAAGTTGAAAAACACGAATTTGTGCCGGTTGCACCAAGTTATTTAGGTTTTCCCAAAAAAAAGTCAAAACTCAAAATTTGGAAAACAAATTTTTTACTAAGAACAATTTAAATTCTGCAACATAATTGATTTATGTATGAGTTGTTACACAGATTTTCGAGTCAAAATTGCGAGTTAGGGTTCAAAACCTGGTTGTAGCACAACGTTAAATGAACATTTTCTTTATTGTACCATCTTGAATGTGTTAAGTTGCAGTTGACATAACTATTTTTCGACATCCACGGTTTATCTTCGTTTAATTTTATGCCGAAGTAATAGAGATATGCAATTCTTATAAATGGAGTGATTTTTTAGCAGGATGTATTATGCAAATTCCAAAACTAAAACAAAATGAATTTGGACTATTTTTACACTTGAAACTTCTTGAGACGCCATTTAAATAAATTTAACTTTACACTTTACTAGTTTAAAAGAATTCTTAACTGATGTTTGAGAACGACTGAACTTGTAAAATATTATTTACGATGCGGCACAAAAAGAAAAGAAAAATACATAAACTCTTAGCTCGCAGTTTTTATTCGAAAATCTGTATAACAACTTATATATAAATCTATTATGTTGCGGAATTTAAATTATTCTTAGTAAAATTTTTTTTCCCAAATTTTTAGCTTTGTCTTTTTTTGGGAAAACCTGAATAATTTGGTGCCACCTGTACCAATATTCAAGTTTTTTAACCTAAAAGAAAGGGAATTGAATTTACCACAGGCTCCAAGAAATTAAAAAAATTTACAATCATTGTCAAATCAAAATTTATGGCGTTAAATATGGAAAAATTTAAAAAAAACGTAAATTTTTGATTTTTTTTCAACTTTAATCCTGGTCTTAATCCTGTAACTTCCAGAATCCTGATGGATTTTTACAAAAATAGCTCAAAATGTTTGTTAGCATCTTTACTATGTACTTCTTTCATTAATTCATTGAATTTGTTTGTTTTGTAAAATATGCGATCCAAAATCCGGAATAACCTTTTTTTTCAACGTTTTTCGCGAATATCTCAAAAACAACATAAGAAAATGAATATGATATTCGTGTTCAGCAGATCAAAACCCACAAGAAAAGTTGGGGTTTAGTCAGGGAGACAAAAAGAGATCAAAATTTGTAAACTAGTGTTATTAAAGCCCAGATGGAGAGTTATATAAAAATAAACGCTTGTTTCTTCAAGAAAACAATAGCGTACCATTATCAAGGAATATTACATAACAAAGATTGAGCGTGCTACCATTGACTGACTCCAGTTCATCCGCTAGCACCTATATAATATCTCCTTGGCTAGAGATCTATCACTGTTTTTGCCAGTGGTATGTGATATCTCACGTTAAATCGTATGTACGCGGGGTTTTCACAGCCTTAGATCTAAAAAAAATTACAAGTCAACTAAAACTGATCCTTCTCTGCGGGATTTGATAACTATAACAGGTTTTCATTCAAATCTAAACGCAGAGAACCAATATCTTGAATTCATTGGAGATTAAGATAAGGTCCCCGCTTCTTCATTTAATATAGATTTTAGTTTGTATAATTTTTGTAAATTATTTCTTAATACATATCCCGCTATAGCTCGGGTATCTCGGGTAAGGCAGACCAGTATCACAGTGCCAAAACAGCGTGACCTCTAAGGTAATAATCGTAATAAACCCCTGTGTTTAATGTGTCACGATGTCTTGGCACTGTGATACGGGTCTGCCTTATCCGAGATACCCGAGCTATAGCGGGATATGTATTAAGAAATAATTTACAAAAATTATACAAACTAAAATCTATATTAAATTGTTCATCTGAGGTAAGAATGTTAAATTTAAAAAATCATTTCATTCAACTTTGTGTTGTTGTTGTTTTCATCAATCGTAACTATCAAAAAACGGGGCAATTCTTAATATGATTGTTCGAGATGTTGAAAATATATAGTATCAGATCAAAAACTATAGTTTCTCAGAAACTAAAACAACACAAAACGGCGATAACGTATTCTTTAAAATCATTAACCGGTATTTTATTAATTATTTCATAAACAAATTAGCCAATTAATTAAATAGTCATTGCGTTTTCTTTATTAAAATACACACACTATACACCAAAAAAAAATCAAATATGACATAAACAATTTTTTTTTGCTTACAAATGTAACAAAATCTTTACTATACCACACTTCGACACTATTACAACCCCAGAAAAACATCACACTCAATAAAAAGAAAAACAAATTATGAATCAAGAAAAAAACAAATTCTACAGCGTGACGGTGACGCGAATACATAAAATTTTCCAAAATCGCCCAACGCCCCTAAAGAAGTTTTCACTTCGAAAACTTGATTATGTTATAGATCGATCGTTAGAACACTATCCCCTTAAATTTGACAAGGTTTTGCCTGAGATTTAAGAAGTCTAAATAATGGATATTTAATATTTATTGTACTAAATACGTCCAATTAATTTATAAAATAACCACTATGTAAACAATCAATTTTAATCGGACGAAAATACGGACGAGCTATTAAAAATAGTCAAGACGGGATATGGCAGATAGGATAGATATTTCCATAATGGAAATGTTCTATATATCTTGAAAAGTAGATAATTCTTCTCTCTATTCTCTTGACTTTCGAAGAACTAATGATTGAATTCGTACATCGCAAAAAAGCTGCGTGGTCATGTGGTAAAGATGATCAGCTCTACCTTGATGTTTGATAGAATAAGTCAAACTGTTTAGTGTTTCTATAGTTTAGTTTACCTATGAAGTTTTCTAAACACCTTTGTATATCATATTTGCACTAGTATACATACTGTAACTTTATTTACCACAAATCTCAATGCATGAAAACTTTTTAAACAAATATATCAAATTTTAATCTTAAATTTCATCAACCCATTTTAGATCGCAAAAATATCATTCAGTCAATAGCCCAAAAAACACTTTCAAAAGAATTGATCTATTTTTAAAAGATTTGATCATCAAAAAATAATTCGCTTCAAATTTTTTTTAAATGTTTACAAAACAAAAAAAGATTAAATCGCGCCCAAACTGCCAGTTTCTTTGTTTATTCCAATGAATTTCTTGGAAAAACAAATGATTTGATCGTTGTTTTCAAACCGTAAATTGATCTAATTTTTTTTTATAAATAGATTACTATAGTGTTTTGTTGTGTCTTGCACCAAATTTTCATAATGAGTCCAGTTACAATACATACGTGTCACACCCGATTGTTCTATAAAGTTTTGTTTACCGCAAATCATTATAATTATAACAAGCACACCACATAATGCATCATAAATTTTTATTTACTTTGTTTTTTCTTTATAAAATTAACATTTTTTTTTCATTAAAAATATAAAGAAACCCGCCTCGTGAAGTGAAATAAAGAAAAAACTTCAGAAATAAAAATAAACGTAAAAAAGAAAACAGTCGTAATAAATGTAACATTGGCTTTCACCTCGCAAAAACAGAAGAAAAAAAACAAATTGTAATGATATTGCATATCCAAACGTTCTACTGGTTCATTTTTGGTGCTTGGTGGCTTTTTTACATCAACGTTAAATAGTCTAATGGATAACTATAATAGAACCAACGCTAAATAAGCTGAATCAAATTTGTTAATCTCAATTTTGTTGATAGTTGTTGGGTGAAAATCTTTCTGGAAACAATTCGTTTCCAGTCCAATAGAACGTTGCAATGATATTTTAGGTTGGTGTGTTCAACCCTTCTTGATTTACTTTGGTCGATAGAATATCTCTGCACCAGAAAGAGTTTCTCTTACAGAAACGGTTATCAACTACTTTCAACGAATAATTTAAGACAAAAACACTACAAGTTCTGTAGCGAGTTTTTATATAAGCTAATAGTTTTCGTCTTCGCCCACTGTTGTTTTTTGGACCTGTCAATAATAATCATATTTTATTTTAATCTTTGTTTTCTCATTTCTGGTCTTTTCCTTTGTTCTTTTCTTATCTTTTTATTCGTATAATTGTTTCTTCTTTTTCTGTTACTTTATTCGAGTTTTCATTTTTTACTCTTGTTTGTTTCCTTTATATTTTTTCTTGATTTATTTGTATGTTTAAGAGCCTGTAACAACAGATTAGCTTTTACTGAAGGGTTAAAGATAGGCTTTTCTCTATCCATAAGAGAACGAAGCGAAGACTTACAAAAATTGTCTGTTATACCCTTAGCAGCTTTAAGTTACACGAACTAGTTACTCAGCAAAATATTTGGTATCTTTTTCCTGTTAAATAGATATTTTTCAACATTTATTGTTTTAGTTTTTTTTATATGAATGCTTCTAAATTCGTTACTGCCTAATATTCCAGTCAAATCAGCGATCAACCTTGGAATGAGAGATAATAACCTGAATTCTTGTATATACCTTCATTTTGACGTTCTAAATGGTGTCCCAAAAGCCTCATAAAATTTCGTGTCTGCGTCGTAAGTTATTCAAGGTAAAAGGTAAAAAGAAACAGTTTTTCGCGATTATCTCGGTTTCTATTGCTCCAATGATGCTAACTAACATCATTTATAAAAATAAATTTTATTTAAAAGATTTTTTCACGCGCTCAACAGTTTTTGCGATAGAAGGCGGTGAAAGCAGTTTTCTTTTTTTTTCTTGACTCGTATGCTGCATCAGCTGTTTGGTCACAAAACAAACACAGTTGTTTTAAATCGTAAACACTTCATTCCGTTTTTTACGAGGTACACTGGGTGATGGTTAAGGCTGATCTTCTTCTAAGCGTCGTTTCGAAGCAGCTATGGGATTTTTGCTGATGTGCATTTTTCGAATTTCGACACACAACATGTCCATTCACCGAATTTAAAGTATTTAAAAAGTGTATGAAGCCGCATTTTAAATTTTAAAATTTTTTATTTTAAAACTGTGTAGTTTTATTTTACAATTGAGCTACTTTAAGGGCCGATTGTATGAATGCGAATAGAAGATAAATCCTCGGATAAATCGTCGTTTGCATTGTATGAATCAGGATCGAACAACAAATTAATTCGAGAATAAAATTCTATTATCTGTTTTCTTCTTGCTTTTTCTTGTATAAAACAAAGGATACAACAATTTGTTTTTTTTTTTCTTGACATGCGCATAGCAGGATAATTTTGAGTTGAATTTGTGGTTATTTTTGCATTTAAATTTCTGCGATTCTAAAATTTGTTTTTTGATATAAATTAATAGTAAAATAAATATTATTTTTAATATAATTTTAATATATTCAATTTATGTTTTGAAATAATGTTTTTTAATTTATAATACAAAGTACTCAAAACCTCTCCATTTAGCGTTTCGAGAAAATATTTCAAAATCACAAATTCATATTTCCTTAGAAATTCCAAAAATATTGTAAAAATTAAATTAAATCAAAAATTCAAACTTTTTTCGAACAAAATTCTAAAAATATTTCAAAAAATATTACAAAATCAAAAATTGAAACTTTTTCCAATATTATAAAAATTACAATAAAATCAAAAATTTTAAATTTTTCAAAATTCTAAAAATATTCCAAAAATTCTTACAAAATCAAAAATTGAAACTTTTTTCAAAATTCTAAAAATCTATATAAAATTCAAAAATTCTATTTTTTTTTTCAAAATTCTAAAAATATTCCATAAATTAGAACAAAATCAAAAATTTAGACATTTTCTAAATTCTAATTCTATTCCAAAAATTCTTAAAATTTTAAATATTCAAACTTTTTCCAAAACTCTAAAAATATTGCAAAAATTATAACAATATCATAAATTGAAACTTTTCCCAAAATAATAATAAAATCAAAAATTTTAAATTTTTGAAAATTCTAAAAATATTCCAAAATTTCTTACAAAATGAAAAATTGAAACTTTTTTCAAAATTCTAAGAATATATACAAAATTTAAAAATTTTTTTTTCAAAATTCTAAAAATATCCCAAAAAGTAGAATAAAATTAAATATTTAAACTTTTTCTAAATTCTAATAATATTCCAAAAATTCTTAAAAATTCAAGAACTCAAACTTTTTCCAAAACTCTAAAAGTATTGCAAAAATTGTAACAATATCAAAAATTGAAACTTTTTCCAATATTATAAAAATTACAATAAAATCGAAAATTTAAAATTTTTCGAAATTCTAAAAATATTCCAAAAATTCTTACAAAATTAAAAATTGAAACTTTTTCAAAATTCCAAAAATATTTCAAAAACTATAACAAATTCTAAAATTTCAATGTTCAATTATATTTACGTAAACAAACAGCTAAATTTTCTTTTCCAAAAAATTATATAAAATAATAAATACAATCATTCTTTTTGACACACTTAACAATATTTTTTTGACAAACTTATAATGCAATAAAATTCTCAATAATAATAATTTCAGGTTCATTATACATTTCATTTCATACAAATAACTAATTCTAATTTTTTCTAAAAAAATAAAAGAAAATCGTTCTTTTGACAACTTGACATTATTTTTTTGACTAACTTATAATTCTCAATAATAATAATAAAATTTCATGTCGTACAAATAATTAATTTTATTTTTCCAAAAAATTGGGTAAAAAAATAAATAAAAATCTTTCTTTGACACACTTGATAACATTATTTTGACAAACTTATAATGCCATAATTCTCAATAGAAATAAATGAATTTCATGTCAAACAAATAATTAATTTTATTTTCTTCCAAAAAATTGGGTAAAAAACTAAATAAAAATCTTTCTTTTGACTCACTTGACAACATTTTTTTGACAAACTTATAATGCCCTAATTCTCAATAATAACAATAAAATTTCATGTCAAACAAATAATTAATTTTATTTTTGTCCAAAAAATTGGGCAAAAAAGTAAATAAAAATCTTTCTTTTGACACGCTTAACAACATTTTTTTGACAAACTTATAAAGCCATAATTCTCAATAATAATAATAAAATTTCATGTCAAACAAATAATTAATTTTATTTTTTTTGAAAAAATTGGGTAAAAAAAATAAATAAAAATCTTTCTTTTGACACACTTGACAACCTTTTTTTGACAAACTTATAATGCAATAATCTAGTTTTAGATCTCACATAACAATCCCGATCATCCAAATTTCTCCACATTCTTTGTTCCTACTCATTATAACTTAAAATGAACGTTTTTAAGCAAAAAATATGCATATTTCCTCGTTTTGACACATTTGACAATTTTTTGATACACTTTCTGTACAGTTATCGAACACATCGTCCTTTCGGCTCTTACCATTGAGTGTACCTATTTTTAGAATTCAAAATTTTTCAAATCCCTTCAGTTGTTTTCTAGATTTCGTCGGTTGTGACGGACGGCCAGCAGATAGACATACATTTTTTTTTTCCTTTTTCAGAATCAGTAGGTCCTAAAACGTCGAGAAATGCCAAAAAAGGGGGGTAAAAATTTCACTTTTAGCTCATGAATGTAATACTTAGGTCTTTCAGACCGAAGTAATTGAGTTTTTGAAAATAAAATTTCCACGTTTAGTGTGATTTCAAATATATTTATTATTGAATTTCATTTGGGATTTTTTTCATTTGGGTTTTTTTCGCAATGTATCTGCTAGACTTCTTGCCTACTAACTTTAGCAGCAAGTCATTTTAACGTATTACCACCACCTTTTCCATCACATGGTCCCTTGCCATATGTGACGTTGGAAAAATGGCATTCAGCTCCTATTAGAAAATCTTTTAAAAATTGCTACCAAAATCAAACATGTGTAGGTCAGAAAGGTATTCGGTTTATAAAAGAATGCCTCATATAGTTGAACAAAATATTTAGGTAAGTCATTTTTATTTTATTATTCTTATTTTTGGAGTGTAAGTATTAGAAAGAAAATATTTATTGAAATTAAGGAGTAAGAACGATATTTTTTCAGTTGCCACTACTGTATTTGGACATTTTTTTAAGCTACCGTTTTTTCAGCCATTTTTCATTCTCAACTTAATATCTTTTATAATGTTTTACTTTTTAGCTCGTTAAAGTGTAATTTAAATTTAATTATTTTGAATTTTTTAATGAAACTAAGACTTTATCACTTTAATATTTTGTTTTATTTTTCCACATATATTTTCGATCTCTAGGAGATCTTCTTCAGGGAATAGAATTATAGAAACTTCTTCCCTGAAGAAGATCTCCTAGAGATCGAAAATATATTTGGAAAAATAAAACAAAATATTAAGTGATAAAGTCTTATTTTTATTAAAAAATTCAAAATAATTAAATTTTAATATCTTTTCATGTTTTTATGTTAAAGTTAATTTAATCTGTTTAATCTGTGGTTCAGATTTTGATGGCCTAGACTCAGAGTTTAAATGCGTTAACTTTTGCTCTGATTAATAATAATAATAGTTGATAGTGACTTGCGGCGGGTGGGTAGAGATGTAATTCGTCGGCTGAGAATTATTTTTACTATCAAGGCCCAGGGGCGCTAATTTAAGGACCCTTTCATATTAGAAAAAATGCTTCATAATTTCGTGGGGTTCACTTCTCAATTTAATGCAGAGTTCTGTTCCGTTTGAACAGTATTCTGCATTAAATTGAGTTAAGTGAACCATGAAATTATGAAGTTTTTTTCTAATATGAAAGGGTCCTTAACTTAGCGCCCCTGGGCGCATTCACGTTCATGTGAAAATGTTACAATTAAATTACAATTAGTTCTAAAAGTCTTTGCAAATTTTACCCTGATAAGTAAAACAGCAAGCACATTAACCTCTAAACCAGAGATTCCTAACTAACGAACTTAATCCACTGATCCAACTTGATCCACTCCAACACCGAAGAAATGTTGCCGAACTATCAATCTATTATAAATACAACTTCCATTATTCATCTTTTAGAGGAATCCAAAACATCCTCCCATCGTGTGTGCAGTACAACCGACAAACACGAACTTCAGAAATGTCCCACCCATTTGCTGTTCAAATAGTCCGTTGTAGAACAGTTTCTTTTCAAAGCGATTATTTCAATAGAGTAACCAAAATATGGAACTCATTGCCCCTCTAAGTTTTCCCTGACGAATTCGCCCCTCAGACATTTAAAGAAAATGTCCATCGTCATTTAAAACAACTTACCTAGCTATTTCCCTATCCTCATTCCTTTCTTTTTCCATCCCTCATTCTTTCCTAGTTGACATGGTATATCCTCGGATATTCAAAGAGTCTAAATAATGAATATTTCATATTTAGTGTGCTAAGCACGTCTAACTAATTAATAATAAAAAAAAACGAGCCGGGTAAAGCAGTTGTGGGGCCCTGTGAATATTAATAGTATGTTCTTCAACGATGCCGAAAACAACATATTTTGAAACGAGAGGACAGTTTACCAGCCGAGGCGATAGCCGAGGTTGATAATGGTTGCGAGATTCAAAATATGATTTTCGGCGAGTAGAAGACTGTACTTTTTCTACTACTTTTTTAAAAATTATTATTCATTATTAATCATTTTCATTTATAATAACGTACAATTCACATGAATATTATATATTTAACTATTATTGTTTTTACATTTTTAATGTATATTATCTTTAAATAATTCAAAAATAAATTAAAGTCATCTGCCTAAGAGAGATAAATTAACACTAACAAAATTATTTAATTCAATCAATTGATTCACTTAACGGGTGCTCTAGGATGGTTTATTCTAGTTTAGAAATTGGAAAATAGATGGCTTTTAAAAAATTACTTTCGTCACTATAGTTACGAAAGTTATTTGTATAGGTTTTTTATCACTGGTGACGAAAAAGAAATTTTCGATGCAATGAACAAACATCGAAAGTAAATTTTTTATGTTGGATAGTAGAAAAAAGAATTTTTTTAAATATAATATTTATGTTTTAAATCATTTTTTAAATTACATCTTTAAATTTACGAATGTCTTCGAAATCTAGATGTATGATTGACTCTCATTTGTTTCTTTTTCAATAAATACTTTAATTACTGACCGTCTGCATGACCTGTATGATTACTGACCATCTGCAGGATCAAAACCAAAAGGGGGTTGCCAATAATCCAGCTAGTAATATATTCTTTGAGCATGTGAGCAAATTCGTTTCCTGCCGTCATTACATTGAACAAGCAACAAAACTGAGGTTGAGGATGCTACCCTTGACTGAATAGTCAACGTTGAATACCCTTAAGATAGTACCCTTAAGATATCACTATGGTTAGTAAGATTTTAGAATTTAGACACAAAACCCAGAGAAATCCACCAAAAGAGAGGATAAGATTTTTAAAATTTTGTCAGGGATCTAATACTTAAAACGATGTAATTAAGATTTAGATTAAAAATGATTTATTTGTAGCTATTGTATAAAACAGAGCTTTCGATTTTTCGGTTTGATCTTTTTCCTGATAAAATTCATATGGTTTGTCTTTATATTATTGTTGCTTTGTTTCTACATACTGTTTTAATTTGTTCGGTTTTAGACATCTATTTGAGAGGACTACTTCGTTAGTAAAACATATTGGTGTCGGAACTCGGAAGTCCATTTATTCCTACGCAGATAAAACCAAATTTATGTAAGTTTTTTTAAATGTAGAACGCATTAGCAATGTTGTCTGGGTCAGATGTGATAAATAGTGCTAAATACAGTAAAACGGATTTGTGAATACGATACGTAGGATTCTGCTTTTGATATATTTACAAATTATCAATTAATAATTGCCACCATAATATGTCAGTAAGTTTATTGTTTTAAAATGAATATTAATGATTAATTTATTACCTTGCCCACGAGAATATTTTATAATTTTCAGCGGACTACTACGACTAAAAGGCTTAGACCACTGCTCTAAACTACATTATTAAACTCGATGAAAAAAGAGAAAAATGTTCTACCAAAAATTTATGATGCTCTTGCTTCACGAGATATAGACATTTGATAAAAATAATTTCATATAATAATTTAATAATTTCATAATTACATAAATGTATTTACAATTTATTATATTATTACTATTTACTATTTATATATTATATACTATTTATTATTTACTATTTACTATTTACTATTTACTATTTACTATTTACTATTTACTATTTACTATTTACTATCTACTATTTACTATTTACTATTTACTATTTACTATTTACTATTTACTATTTACTATTTACTATTTACTATTTACTATTTACTATTTACTATTTACTATTTACTATTTACTATTTACTATTTACTATTTACTATTTACTATTTACTATTTACTATTTACTATTTACTATTTACCATTTATACTATTTACTATTTACCATTTATACTATTTAGTATTTACTATTTACGATATTACCGATACTATTTACTATTAAACAAAATGTTTTTTATATTTTTTTGTTTACACGCAATGAGATGAGCCTTTTTACGAAATTTGTAGCTATTTTGTTATAGAAACCGTGTAACTAATTTAAAAGAGTTATAAGCGAGTTTAAAAAACAAAAATTAATTTAGGCGGTGCCACTCATCATAGCCTCATGCCTCAAAATAAAAATTATGCTTTTAAAAATTTTTTAAACCCTTGCTTTGGTGAGAGCCCGGCATTAGAATTTATTTAATTTATCGACCTGGCTTGGAACGTTTTTTGAGAGTTAAATTATGTAGATTATTTACTCATATCTATTATTTCTATTATATTAAATTGGAATCCCTCTTTTATCAAAATATGCAATTAATTTGTTTGAAGTTAATTAAATATCTGTTAATTTCTTTCACTTCTTTATTGGATGGACATCGAGCTATTTATATTGAAATAATATGTAATCTTTATTTTAACATAAATATAATATTTATTGTTTTTATAAAGGTTAAAAAAATCAAAAAATTAAGTTCTGGAACATGAAACTGACACAGCGCTATCTAAGTAAGACTGACAAATAAAAAAAGGTAAAAATAAAATGGTTTGTATTCTTATAAGAAGTACGATGAAGACCGTGTTCCCATAAACACTTGAGCTGCTATAACTATGAAAATCTTCTAAAATAGCATAGCCATTTTCGACATACTCTATCATCAGCACATTTTGTGAACCACTAAAACTAAATTGTGTACACGTGATCTCGATATCAATTTTCATTATTCTTCTACATAGTTTGTATACCAATTTGATTCTCTACATACATATTCCTGTAATATATTCTTGTGAGTTATACACGAAAAACAATAAAAATTCATTCTTCCTGTCTGTTGAATGATTTTTGCAAAAAATCTCATAAATATTAAACTAAAAGAAAATGCAGACATAACTGAGAAATTATTCGCTTTGTGATACAAAAATGTAAATATTTATAACAATAATAATAAAAGGTAAACAACAAATAGTTATTTTAATAGCGTTATTAGTACATTTAACGTATTGACCTTACTACTAATAACTAGAACATGATTTATTTAGTTTTCGATAAATTATTTCTTCATCGACCTCCAGTATTGTTTCTTTAAAATAATTTTAAATAATACTCCCATTACGTTAAAGTGTATATCTGTCTGCTGTTTATTTATGACTCAACATAAAATTCAAGAATTGTTATTTTTATGTACCATTCATCAGAAATTCATCGAAAGTTTGTTTTTAAAGTTTTACATAAGATATTTTTTATGTACATACTATATATAGCAAAAATATTAAATGTTTTTTCCCCATTAGAATAGACACAACAATAAACTCGTTCGACGTAACACATGTCTACATATGTATCTTTTTTTTTGTCTCTCTAATATTCTAAGTTTCAAAAGAAACATCATGGTTAAAGTGTAAGAAATGTATTTCAGGAAATATTATAAGAAATTTTTTAGTTATTATTTATATTTTTTTGTTTTCATAATATTAAAAGACTATTTATCGTTTTTGTTTATAATACAAAAACCGTTTAAGACCGCGTGTTGGTTTAATATATTTCCAATACATAAGACAAAAAATTGTTGGCGAAAAAGTTTGTGTTACTTCGTAATAAAATAAGTTAAAATAAAGAAATATTTTAGGATCGTAGTTGAGTATTATAATTTTTTATAATTAGTTTCAACACAATTTTTCTATACATATATGAAAAATGAGCTGAATACAATCAGTTTCCTAGAACTTCTATTTTAAGATTTCTTAATAATCTGTGTACTTATGGTGGTCATGCAGCGATTGGGTAGCAGATCATGAGCATTAATCGCTTAAAAACTCTAACTAGTTGTGGATGTTTAAGTGAGTATATTTACTTGGCTGAATAACTGAAGCATTGACAAAGGATCACGTTGTTTTTGAATGTTTTTATTTGGTCTTCAGAGTCGGTACAATTATAATATATTGAGTCGAATTCACAAAGTAGTAAAGTTCAACAAACATAAAATGATCAATGGGTATTTTGTGAGCAACTAAACTAAAGTAACTATATGAATCATTTGAATTTGGTTAGTTTGACATAATTTTTGAATTTTTCTGAAAAATCCGTTTAGTTCATTACAAAAAAACTTTTTCGTGTTTCGGGTAGGATTTCAACATCTTTCCCTCCCCCATTAGTAACACTAGTTCAAATTGTCTGTGCCATATAATGCATTTACAACTAAACGTATTATCGTCATATTGCCATGCCATTGAGTATAATTTTTCAAAATAATAATCAGATAAAGGCGGTTCTACACGATGCTACGAACATCTTCCAACGTTGGACGCATGATGGTTGGACATATCGTGTGGCCGTTGCTCGAACTACAAACGCCGAATGTCATACGTCCAACGTTGGCATTTAAATACGTTCGGGACATTGTCGGTACAGATTTTGCAGTCCAAATTCAATTTTGTGGTTTTATTATATATATATTTATTTATTTAGTTGAATAACATATTCACAAAACAATTTACAATATAAAAATTTATAATAAAAATGAAAATTTACAATAAAAATAAAAATTTGCACTAAAAAAAATAAAAATTTATAATAAAAATATAAATTTACACTAAAAAAATAAATAAAAATTTATAATAAAAATAAAAATTTACAATAAATATTACAAATTTACTATACGACAAGACTGAAATTTACCTAAATAAAATAAAATGCTTTAAATACAACTATGTTACATATGTATACTATATTTTATTTATAATTATTGAAGTTATCTATTTATATACACCATTTTTTTATTCTATTTTTAAAAGTATTTTTACATATATTTGGGTCGTATAGGTTTATAAATTTATTAAAATTATTAATTCCCCGATTTATCGGTTCGAAAAAAATCAAATTTAAGATTTTGCAATTCAAATTCAATTCTTACATTTCAAAGTCAACTTTTTGCAAATCAAATTCAATATTTTGCAAATCAAATTCAACTTGTTGCAAATCAAATTGAAGAGCAAAAAATTGAATTTGATTTGCAAAAAGTTGAATTTGATTTGCAAAATATTGAATTTGATTTGCAAAAAGTTGAATTTGGATTGAAAAAAGTTGAATTTGATTTGCAAAAGTTGGATTTGATTTGCAAAATGTTGAATTTGGACTGAAAAACCTGTATTTTGACACAAGTTAAAGAGATTTTTTTTTGTAAATTGCTTTTGTTATACAATTTGTAACATTGCTACACGATAATCATTTACACATTGATCATATGATTCAAATATATAAATCGATAAGACCTGAAATCGTTAGAAGAGTACATAAAAGATAGAAATGGAATACGAGATTGAAAGTTAATTGCAATTAGCGAATTTTAAAATCACGAAGGCGAATGGTAAAATATATAATTTTTACGCGGTGGTAATTTATAATTTTCTTCAAAATCTTTAAAAACAATGACCACTGACCACCGATTTTTTGTAAACAAAACAAAATAATTCAAACGTCCTCCTTTTCACAAGTGGAAACCATTTAGTTTATCAAAGAATTTGCATTAATAATTTTTAAAAACATAACTAATATCATATCTAACTTTTGTCGTAAAAATATTTATAAAAGGTACAGAAACGAAAGATTTTCAGATATTTTTATCCAACGTGCTGAACGAAAAAACTAACTTGTCAAGAAAAATTTGCTTGTTTCGTTTATATAACTCAAAAAACATATAACTAACATGTTGCTGACCTGTTATTCAGACCATGTAACACCACTCGACTTATGTAGACTATCTTGATAATTTTTAGTCGCATTAAGTCCAAAAGTACTCGTAATATATCAGACTTTTCTAGATGTTCTATAGAAGTCGTTTTTTTGTATCGAAAAAGGCTTAATCAAACTTAATGATAAATGTCACAATTTTCTATAAGACTTTTATGATTTGGATCTTGTAATACAATATGAATTTATCCTAGACTAATATTTTTGGTTAAGTCAAATGACAATAGTGGTCGTATATTTAAGTTAGAAATTGAAAATGTATGTGTGTTAATGGTGCATCCATTTTTGGTCATTATTTTAAATATATCGATGTGTAACATTTAGTTTTCGGGTGCAATAAATTATTTCGCAGGTGAAATCTACTATTTCGAAGAATAAAAAATACTTTTTGGGTATATGTGTAAGTGATGTAACAAATAAAATAATAAAATAAAATAAATAAGACAAACAGAATGTATTAAAAAGGTTTGTTTGTTTTTTGTGTTTGTTTTCATTATTTTCACTAAAACTTTTTTGTTGCACATGATTTTAGATAAAAACATTTATCATAATAATATTAGGTATAAATTTGACAACAGTGGTTCATGTTCAGAAGTCTGCTATCGACGTCGTTAAGACTTATTTATTGATTTTCCATTTAGGTTAATATTTGAGTCTTTAAGACGACTATCTGAGGTCGGATACTGACTCCCAAAATGAAGGTGTTTTGTTTCGCACAGACTAACTCGTGTTACTTGGGAGATGAGTGCTAACTCTAAAATGTTTACAAAAGTGTTCGATGTTGTTACTCCAAATAGTAGAACGTCCAAAAAACCAAGAAATTGCTGCCTGCAGTCGAGGATAGGTCACCCAAGTAACACCACGCGTCTTATGTAGACTACTTTGGTCATTTTTAGTCGCATTTACTGCAAAATTACACGTAAGAGTCTAATGGAATCACTACTGAAATCTGGAGTATATCTGACCACCGATGGTGGTCGTCGTTTATCTTTAGGCTTCTGAGAAAGCATGATCAAAGGAAGCTTTATTAAGAGTTTTAGATTACTTGTCTACCATGTTTTCCAACTCCAACTCTGATTCAGGAGATCCCCGGTCTACTTGTAGGAGTTATGTGGAATAGTTGTAACATAGCCCAACTGCATTTATCTTTCTGGGAAAAGATAAGAACGATGGACCGAAATAGAATATTTATCTTCTCTTTTTTAGCTTTCATCAAATGAACTGAGCTTTATTTGTCAAAACGAAAATGCCCAACCGAGCTCATACTGACTGCATGTACGCCAAAAATGGGTATTGTGATACAAAATAAGAGTCGTCTACAAAAAATATCAAATTCAAAAACGACTATTCAAAACGAAGAAAAACAATTAATTACAAATGAGGGTTAACCATCATAAATTAGGGTATACATTATACAACAAAACGCTACAAATTTTAAAGAATTAACCGGCTTTTACTAAAACAAAATAAAATCAAAGTTTAAAGATAAACTCTAGTGCAAACTGCAAATAAAGTTAATTCTTTCACAAGAGAAAGCAGCATAGACAATGTGGGAAAGAATTATCTGTACTAATATCTTAATTATATATTAAGACTAACCGTTAAAATAACTTACATACCTGTCTGTCTAGGATAGAATCTTAGAAGGTTTTTTATAAATCACGTGTTCTATCCATTTCAAATTATTCACCATTCTCTTGACTTTTAAAATGAAAAAATAACATTCAAATCCAAGAAATACAATAAACCTTTCATTACGTATAAATTTAATTTAGCCAACAATAAATAACAAACTTATAAATTGTATGTTTTGTATTGTACCAATCCAATTTCACAATTTATTTATTTATTTCATATTTTTGCTTCAAAAGAAGATCTTAGAAAAAAATCTGATTCAATATTTTCGATTATGTAAATTACCAAAATATTATCAAAAAAAATTAAATATTCTCATGACTTATGATCACTTGAAAATCACATGATTATGTATACGAAACCAGTCGTCAGTCAGTGTATGTACATTCATTATACATAGAATGCGATCATATAACATAAAATTTGCCAAAATAAACGATTAAAAAAAATAAACAAACCAAAAAAAAGTCTAAAAATAATTAATTTTTTTAAGTTTATTGCTCGAACTACGTTGTTATGTTCGTCGTAATTTCAAGAAAATAAGTTTTTCTTTCATTTGAACATTAAAAATAAATAATAAATATTATAGTTTCATTTCAATTATTGATGAATTGTACAAGGGAGACTTAATAAGTGTTAATATTTTCACCTGATTTTAAAATTTTATGAATTAGAGTACATATAAATATAGAGAGAACTTAACTATCAAAATGTATGAAAAGAGACAAAAAAAATTGTGATAGCACATCTGTCAAATTCCTCTTTTATCCATTTCGATTTGTTTTTCAATGTTTATGCTTACTACCACAAACTTTTTTATTAAATTATAAATTAAAAACAATTGTAAATTTAAAATGCCAAAAAAATATTTAATATTTTCTTCTTCAGTTGTGCTAATTTTTATAAAAGTAATGAAAATAATTACGAGAGTAATTTAGATTTATTGAGCTATTTCTAGGGATTATTTAAGTCAAATATTTTCAAAGTCAATACAGTTTATAATATAGTCATCCAAACAGCCAAAGTCAAGTAAACTTTCTTCATTATTGACAAATTTATTTTTCATGGATGAAATTTAAAAAAACTATGTTTGTTTGGTTGTTGTTGGAATTAACACAACTTAGCCGTACGTGGCTAGGCTAGGATCTTCTCTTCTATCTCTTGTATTACATTAAGAACAATAAAATTTATATGATAAATTAATATCCATAACAATTGCTGTTTAATTCTTTCGATACACTTGACAATAAAGTCGTGACTAATAGCTTAAATAAACAATTTAATTAAATCTTTAATTCTTGCGGAAATCGAATCATAAAATTTCAATATTAATTTAATTTCTTTGCTGATGATAATTTTAATAAAATTTTCTTGGATGTACATTATTTCCTGTATAATATCGTAATTGTTAAGTGACAAGTAGAGCTAATTATTTTCATTTAAATGATCAACTTGATTGAATTTGAATATACCAAAAAAAATAGTTTTTGGTTTTTAATATTTGGCTAAATATCAATATTATATTTTATTGTATTAAAACAGAAACACACGTCGTGGTCGTAAATTTCGACTGTTTTAAATTTTTTTTGGTTTTTTGAAGGTTGGCTGGCTCATGGTTGTAAAGATGTTTCTCTTCTCGAACTGTTTATTTTGGTTCATCACAAACCTTGCAGGTTTCTTCAAACCTTGTTTGTGAATGGGGTATTCATTGATTTCAATAGGAATGTTTTTTTTATTGAAAAAAAAATGGTGGAAATACTCATTTTGAATTTTTATCCCTTAACCTTCATTAATTTGATATGTTCTTATTTTTTGTTTGACGTTTTTTTTCAATAATTTAACATAACAGAGTTTTTGAGAACCTAGTTTTTTAAGTAACGCTATTCGGCGAAGGGTAGCGAAAATCCGAAATTCTACGTCCACGCCGTGCTACCTGGGTAACGCTAACAGAATAAGTTGGTGTAGTTGAGAGGGGCAGAGTAAATACTACTTATACTCAATGATTCTGCACCATGGCGAGTCATTGGCGCCAAAAAACCAATGCAGCTCAAGCGTCTGTTCTCCATGTTAGGGGTGGCTTGGAGCGGGCGTCTCGTGGATCAAGCGGCTCGCTATATAAATGTGTAGAAAGCGTCTGTTCTCCATGTTAGAGGCGGCTTGCAGCGGGCGTCGAGCTTGGATCAAGCGGCTCACTATATAAACGTGTAAAAAGGTTGTTTTTGGTGACCTTAAGATGCAGAACGAACCCATTTACGAAAATTTGGGTAGGGCGAAGGGCTTACAACACCCCATTTTCGTAAAAAGATTATTGTCATGAATTCTGTACACAGGCCTCGGAACATCTCGGATTCATTATTGGAACGACCTAGGAAACTGTACCCGGACTACGATTTAATAATGGGAACCTGGAACGTGCTAAGCCTTAGAAGACCAGGAGATCTCCTAAAACTCACACAACAAATCCAGAGCTACACACTGGATATAGTGGCATTACAAGAACTAAGATGGCCAGGCTGTGGAATCCATGAAAATGCGAAAGGATACTCTCTTTATTATTGCGGTCATCAAAACGGAGGAGAATTTGGAGTTGGCTTTCTTATACACCGTCGCGTGAATCAGCATGTTATCGACTTCTGCCCAATTAATATGCGACTATGCACACTGAGAATCCGCACGAAAAAATTCAATGTAGCGATCGTCAATGTTCATGCACTTACTAAAGATAAAGCAGATGATATTAAAGACCTCTTCTTCCTAGAACCCGAAGAAGCCATCAATAACATCCCGTGGCACGATATAAAAATCGTGGTAGGTGACTTTAATGCTCAAATTGGTAGGATTGCAGAACTTAAACAACATATTGGCCCTAACAGCTTGCATCATACGAGCAACAATAACGGTTTTCGTGCAGACGAGCTGGCTATAATGTATGATCTAGTAATTCGGCTTGGATTATGTATCAACACCGGCAAAAGTGTTAACAACATCTAAGAACATACCTCACGGAAATTGGGATACTGGCGACTATGAAGTGGAACGCGTGGAAAACTTTAAATACCTCGGGTCTGTAATAACATCGTCAAATGACATGCAGGCAGATATCAAAGCCCGTGTCTCTGCCGCATACAGAGTTTTCTATGCATACTCAAAACTACTGCGATCAAAACATCTTTCGCGGTCGTGTAAACTCACGCTTTACAAAGCCGTAATTCGACCTGTGCTTACATTAAAAGTGAAAGCTGGACACTGACTTCCTCCGATTGTAGAATTTTATCAACATTCGAGAGGAAGGTCATACGAACAATTTATGGTCCATGTAAAGTTGCTGAAAATCAGTATAGATTCCGAATGAATCATGAAATTAGAAAGCTTCTTGGAGGCTGCGATGTAATCGGATTCATTAAATCTAACCGGATTAGATGGTTTGGTCATGTAGAAACTGCTCCATTAGATAGAATGATAAAAAAAGCGTCCCAACAACAACTAGCTGGTGTTCGTCGAAGAGGACCTAGACAACGCAGGCGTGATGACATCATCCAAGGCCTTCGTGATATAGGATGTCGAAACTGGGGTCAACTGGTCATGGAACGAGATGATTGGAAGCTGATTGCACAGACGGCAAAATCCCTCCATGGGATGTAAACGCCAGAGAGTGAGAGAGCTATTCGGCGAAGTTGGTCATAGTTACATAAAACTGACATACTGTTTACACAGAACCAGTTTTACTTGGCGTCATTGTATGGTTTTAGTGGTTGACTTTGACTACAACAAGAAGGTTTTCTCGTTAGAATCAACCAATTATGATAATCAGCATTAGACCGCACCTTAATTCGCAGGATACCAAGATATTATAAATCTGCATTATCCGGTAATACCTCCGACATTAGCGTAAGATATTACGCTAATGTCGGAGGCGAGATGAGTGAGCCTGGTTATCGAGTTAGGGTTTTAATTCAACGGAATATGACTTTATGCTCGAGATACAATGTCGCTGCATGTTCACCAAAGTCAACGGTATACAAGAGACTTAAATTAATGCAGCTGGTTATCCATAATCTATTTTGCTGCACGAATTTTTTGTTGCGAATGAGGTTGTGATAATCAAACAAACAAAAAAGTGTTGCTTAAAGATAAAACCAACTGGTCAGCATTAACGAATTTATTATCTATCAACGAATGAAATAATGAACAAACAGAACACCAAACCAAAAGTAAGATATTAGTTGGTACAACCAAATGCAGTAATTGCATACGATTTATTTAAAATTAACATCGTTCTAGAACATATCTTTCATTCATTTAAATGAAGTAAATAGAATAAAACCGATAAAATATGCAAATAAATTTAGAAAAAAATAAACCGTCGAATTACAAATATGTACCATCAAATAATGATTGATATATATACCTATCTAAAAAGCAAAAGAATAAAAAGAATTCGCACCTATTGCGAACTTTTGAAGATCGTTGAAAGAATTGGTCTTTTTATGGGAAATTAAATGTGAATCTGAATTAGGAATTCTCTTACTTTGACAAAAAAAATTATATCATAACAAAAACTATCGGTGAATTATGGATCGTGTACACATATCTTTTTTAAAGGATGTAGAAAACAGACCAAAACAAAAGATACGTAAAGGCCTGTGTGCGAATAAGACAAAACGTAATCACTTTTTTTTAAAAAAGATGTCAATCGTGTATATTTCGCAAAATTTTGGCCGACTTTGTCCGAAAAGATGAAATGTTTGTCTTTTTTATATTTTTTAAACATGTGTTAGTTAAAAAAAATTATACATACTATGATACTTTTCTAAAATAAATTTTGTTTCTCGATAATTATGATTTATATGATCGATTCTCAAAAAAAAAACAAATAAAACAAAAACTTATTTTATTTTACACAAAATTAAACAAAAAATTTCGAAATTCTATTTAATAAAATAAAATTTGTTAGGTTAAGAGCATTTTATTATTTATTTTCGGATAACATCGGTATAAAAATTAGCGAAATAGACACGATTGACATCTTTTTTAAAAAAAAAGTGATTATGTTTTGTCTTATTCGCGCACAGGCGTTTACGTATCTTTTGTTTTGGTCTGTTTTTTACATCATTTAAAAAAGATATGTGCACGCGATCCTTTACTAACAAATTTAGTTGCGCATAATATCAAACTACATATCATCATCCTCTTCAGCGCATATACGATTTTTATTTATGAACTAACTTTCTTCCTACCACCATTCTGTTCAGTTAACATACACATATCTGAATTTGACTGATTTGTAAAATTATAAAAAACATATCTTACTGGAATGTCATATGAATTTAAATTTATTTATATTTTTTTTTATTTAATATTTTATTTAATTTTACATAAAATTATCCTTTGTGGCAGCATTCACAACTGATCATTAACCTTTTTTAAAATATACATACTCCTTATATTTGAGTAAAATTTTACATGATCTTTTGATTTCGATTTTAAATCACACAATGTCAACTTAGCTTTTTAATAAAATTTACATATGGTCGACTTCGCTTTACGATTCAAATTTTCATAAAGATCTGAATCGAACATTTTATCGAGTATATATAGCCAAATATCCATCTCTTGTTTCCCTTTAATTATACTTTTATTCGCACACAAATTAAAAATATCCCCATATCATCTCAATATAAAATGCAAGTCAACCATTTTCAAATACCATCTCAATAAACATTTCTTATTTAAACGAGAAAACATTATCTCCAACTAGAGACAACCATTCTACTTTTTATATATTGCACAATCGTATTCTATCTACATATAATATTATTATGACTAAACTTTACATAACAAAAACTGTTATTGAAATTGTTATAAAAATTTATTGTTTATGTAGATAGAAACATGTATTATTAATTAACATTGAGTGACGCAACAAATTAACTGATAAAATGTTAAACATTGGTTGATTAATCTGTAAAACCCAGAAATATTTAGCAATGCCATCGAGTATAACGGTCAATAATAGTGAAACAATAACGTTTGTCCTCAGAGGTAGGAAGTGGACCAATAATGTCCATATGAATCTCGGAAAATCGTTGAGAAGTTTGAGGATAATTACCTAAAGGAGATTGAGTATGGCGAGAGACTTTGCCTTTTGACAAGCCCGCAGTTCTGTGCCATTTGTCGTACATCAATTTTAATACATGGCCAAAAGATTTTTTCAGTAAGGAGTTTGACAGAACTTTGGACGCAAAACAAAAATCAATCCTTCATTTTTTAATTAATCGAATGAACATATTTAGAATTGAATCCCACCACTTGACTCAATAACTTTATTTTTTAATAAGATGTGCTATGTAGTAGAAAATACAGTATACAACATACACACCAGCACATAAAAACCATTCAAGACCTAGGTCTCACAAGGGCCAGTTAGGGGCATAATGCCTTGAACTGAATATAGTTCATCCGGACAAGTAAAATATGTCTTAAGATCAATTTAATTTGTCTAATACAACAGATTTTTACATTGATTCAAAGATGGCTTCTTAAAGTTTACCGTTACTTATGTCTTTTTTTTCGCCAAAAAAATTGCTCTGACACGCCTCTTTTTGCTCTCAGATAAAGTTTTTTTGACATTACGTATTCTATTTGACACAAAAAAGTGATCTTTTTTGCCCTGAAAATATTTTTCTGAATCTAGATTTTTTCGTAGAGCAAGTTGTAAATACAATAGAGTTGCACAATACAAATTTACACATCTGTCAAAATTAGTAAACAAACAAGACGTCATTCACTTATTATTATTTTTTATTTAAGTGAAATAGTTATTATTTAAATAAAAGTTTTGTTTAAACCGTGTTTTAAATTAAAAATTACTAAAAAATTATTTAACTAAATACAATTATGTAATTACAAAAACATTAAATGACAGTTCACAAACACAACTACAAAACTAGATCAACTTTTTAGGGTTCCGTACTTTGAAAAGGTAAAAACGGTACCCTATTGGTGAGACTTCGGTGTCCGTCCAAATTTCTACATAATCAATTTACTCACAAACTATAAGTGCTATCAACTTGAAATTTTCTATAGTTATTAAATGTTATTAAACCTGATGATAACAAAAAAATTTGAAATATTTGTTTTTATCTATATTTTATCGACATAGATAAGGAGATAGTAAAACAAAAGTTTTTTTTAAGGAATCGAGTTTGGTATAGAAAAATCGAAAACAATGGAAGTATTTCAAAATAAAATTTCATTGAATTTTCGACTGCTTAGTTTTTGAGTTATTACCAAAAACCAGTGTTTTTTTTGGTGCCCCCCCCCCCTCCCTTAACTTCGCAAGGTCATATGAAAAATGATTTTTTTTTGTAGTGCAAAAGAGTTTTTTTTGTAATTTTCGAAAGCACAGTTTTCAATTTATGTTCAAAAATGTAAAAATTATTTTTGTCCCCCCCCCTCAACTTCAAACATTACAAAAGAAAAAATTTAAAAAAATTCATGGGTGTAGACATTTTGCTAAAGCGAAACTAAAACTTTTTTTTGTTGTTATAATAATTTAAAATGTTCATTAGAGGGCGTTTAAAGTAGAAATTTTGAAAAAAAAATTATTTTTGATCATGGCATGTTAGGTGTCATATGAAAGGTGATTTTTTTTGTAGTGCAAAAGAGTTTTTTGTAATTTTTGAAAGCACAGTTTTTGTCTTATTTTCAAAAATGTAAAATTTACCCCTCCCCCCCTTATCTACGAACATTACAAAAGAACAAATTTAAAAAATTCATGGGTGTAGGGATTTTGCTAAATCGATACTAAAATTTTTTTTACTAGTTATAATTTCAAATAAACGTGAAACTATACTAACAAAAACTGTTTTTTTCTCAAATATTATATACACGCAACCCCCAGCGAGCAAATTATATTCGTACTTGCCTGACTTTTTCATGTTCTTTTCATGAAGAAAAAAATAGTAGATTTTTATACAAGTGGTGAAAACGTCTGTTTTTGCGTGACTGAACGGTTTGTCCACGAGACGCGATAGCGTCGAGTGGAATAAGTTCAGGAACGCAAAAACGTTTTTACCACGCGTAGAAAACACTCTTTTTTCTACGCTTGTGAATATAAATGATAATATTTACAAATTCATCTACTAAAAACTTACAAAACGACATATCTAAATTTGACTGTGTAAAAAATAAACAAGATTGTATTTATATAATAGCATTTTTACCAGTGTAAAATAATGTTATTATTGTGTTCGCCTACAGATGGAATAATAACAGGCGAACACAATAATAACATTATTTTACAATGGCAAAAATGCTATATATAAATACAATCTTGTTTATTTTTTACACAGTCAAATTTAGATATGTCGTTTTTAGTAGATGAATTTGACAATATGAATAATGAAAATAGTTCATATATTTTCTCTAAAAACTTTTACAGATATTACAGATATTTTTTTTACCGACTGGAAGTCATCGTTTAAAGTATAAATTTAAAAAATTGTAGGTAAAGTTTCAATTAAAAACAAATAAAAATAAATTTTTTAATAAAATTTATTTATTTATTTAATAAATTTTTTTTATTTTTTTTTGGCGGAAAGAACTCAGAGAATATATTTTATATCTGACAGTTAATTATCGGAGGAAAAAATTATACGATATACTGATACAAATTTTATTTTATCGCTCCGATTCCTCCGATATAGAAAAAAAACACACTCATGATTAGTTTAATTAATTAATTACACACAATTGATATAATGATTAGCTTCGATTCGATTCGATCAAAATATTCAATCCCTTCAAAATACTGCGATATTGACAGAAATAAACACAGCAACCGAAACAACAACAGAGACAGTAAATCAAATTCAATCTCAAATATTCAATCAAATATTCAATCCTTTAAATAACCACCACCTGTAGGCGACCACCGAAACTTATTTACTTTCAGTCCTTGTGACTGAAGACATTTTCAGTCACTACTTAGAAAAAGTTTCCCTTTTCACAGGTTTTACTATATATTAAAATGATATTTTCGTAGCTTGAAGTAGAAAAATCACTTTTTCTGCTCTAGCAAAAAGAAAACGACATAACTACATAGTCATAAAATAATTGTTTCAATTGCATTTCATATTCTTACATAAAACAAACAATAGCACAATAACCTCACTTCCTGCTGCCATTTCTTTCTAATTCATGTCTTTAAATATTTTTAATATAAAATCATCAATTCGCAATTCACAAGGAAACGATGTTACCCAATTTTAGTAAGCAGTACAAAAAAAATTCTTTCTTATTATTAAATGTTCTTCATGTTAGCTTTTCTTCAAAATAACAACATAAATCGTGATTCAAATTAATAAAAAAAAATTTAATACCAAAAACTAGATGAGGTTTTTGGCCTCACGATTTATCAAAAGTATATAATTCCGTTGCCTGTTTTTTATGGAGATTTAATTTTTATTGTTCTTTTTTTTTGTTACTAAATTTAGAGAAAGTTATTGTTGTTTGAGCACGTTTAGCTGACGTCAGAAAGGATCAATACTCATTTCAAACAACTTTAATCTTTAAAAGTTTTTGGTATATTAATCCTTTTAACTAAAATGTTTGAAATGAGTTTCAAGTTTTTTTTTGAAAGTTAAGTTATTAAAATGTTAATATGTACATATGCATATTATCGCAATTTTTTGGTTTTCTTAACTATTATGAACAATTCGTTATTTATGTTTTCAAAACAAAAACAATCGCTTAAAACAAAGAATGACGTCGTTCAGCTTAATGTCAATATAATTATTGTACAACACAAAATTGGTTATATTACAACCAAAGTATGTCACACTAGAATGATTTTATATAAAATAAAAAATAAAGACTTTGGGAACATGATATTATGAAATTAATCTTAGTTTTCAAATGAAAACAAATTTTTATTTTAAATTTCATAGATTTTATACGACATAAATACAAAATACAATAATTGGAAATCAAGTTTTGAAACAACGATACATCGCTTTAGTTTTACCTTGGATCGATCATGAGTGTGAGTTTCGTGCCAAGCCGTTATCTCTATGTCAACAACAACGGGACAACTTGAATTCCTAGCAGATTCAACGTGTAAAAGGCTTGGCTTTGTTACTGATGGTTCTGAGTGGACTGCATTTCCGGATGATATTCGAGGCACCAAAACGAACCACAAATAAAACACAAACCCAAATATCCCATTTCCCATAACTGCGACAGCAAACAAATTGGAGGAGCATGGACATGCTGACACAAAAACCCCGGGTGCACAGAGAATAACGTGATGGACCTTGCAAACAGTCAGATCGTGCATTATGATTAGCATAACCATTGATTATTTTCGTCTTTCAATTTTTCTTACCAAAAACTTGGTGCACATACGTATCTCACTAACGCCTTCGAGGCTTTCGCTATGAGTTAGCAGTAGGATTATCATTCTTCGCAGGAGACAGATGCTATTCGGCGAGCTCAGTACCTGTTGCTACAAGTAGAATAAGCTTCCCATCATCGAATGTGACACATATGATCAAGAGACATGAGATAGTACGGATACGAACCAGAGAGTCACCTCTTTTAGAATATTTAATAAACAATGACAAAACTGGATGTTTTATAACGAACTATGGAACTGCAAAGTCTCAGACGGACATTCGTTGTCGGTTTATAGAATTAATGTTCCGTTTGACAACACAAATAGTGAAACGGAGGATAATTACTCCTGTTCAGAACCCAAGAACACAAGATTTATTTGTGGATAATTTTTCAAATAGTAGGGAGCATGGAATGACTCCTTCAGCTACTAAGAGAAGGAACTTTCAAGCCTTCTATGATTATATCTCTGAAATGTGAACACTAGGCTCTAAAAGGCTTTGACGAAAGACGGTGCTGAGATTAAAACTTCGTTCAGAAGTCCAGATGCGGCGTTTATGGCAGACAAGCAGCAGAAAGCAGTTCGTCTCAAAACGCACATTTATAGTACACTAACAGTAAACGTGGATAACAGAAGGGATATAATACAAAACAGAGGCGACTGGAGAGCAATTGCTACACTTATTAAGTACGATTGTGTCAAGTGGGCTAATCATAACTTCTAGTTATACAAACTATTAAGAATAGATGATGTTGTCCCAGTTTTACTGCAAAGTGGGACAGAACTGGTTTTTACTGCACTTCATGGGCATCTCTACAAGTAGTTGAATTTAATCGTATGATTTAAAGAAAGAAACAAAAAAATGTTTACAAAATCACAAGTCCACAACCAAATCTCTCAAATAATTAACGCCTTCTACAGGAACCTCATGTAACTTGTTTATACTAATTACCACCATTGAATTTGGGCAAGGGGCATTCATTCACTATGTGGTTCGTTGTTTGAATAACTCCACACATACATAAAGGTGAGGGATATCTTTCCTTTATATCAAACTAAACTTCGAAACTTAAATTCGGAACAAATAACCATGATGGTTTCTTGATGACAAACGAGATTCAGGTAAGTCTTGCAAAATGTCATAAAGAATTGAGTTTTGATGTAGATGACACTTTTCAAATTCTTTAATGCAAGCTGGTTCACGTCTTAATGACCCAGGTTCAATGTTGGCTAAGACAGAAAGCCATGGTGAAGGTGTTGATTTTAAATTTCCAATTATAATTGCAAAGCATTGTTAAGTTGGACATCAATTTTATGTGTATGAGAAGAGTTTAGCCAAACAGGTGCACAATATTCAGCGCAAGAATAGACTAGTGCAAGAACTGAAGATCTTAAAGTACATACATGAGCCCAAAATTAGTTCCGGCACTTTTTCTAATGATATTTACTCTGGAACATAATTTTTTGGCCAATTTTTCAAAATGCGCCTTAAAAGACAATGTTCTGTCAAGTGTGACTCCTGGGTATTTGGGAGTAGAATTAAAACGAACTAAAATCCCATCAAACTTGACTTTTAATTCTTTATGAGCTTCTTTGTTGTTCAAATGAAAGGCACATACTTCCGAATTAGCAGGATTAGGTGTTAGTCTCCAGTTACGAAAGTAATTGGCCGATATTTATAAATCACTCTCCAAAACTATTTCATATTCTTCTAAAGTAGTTGCTTGAATAGCTATAGCAATATCATCGGCAAATTGGAACAACTTTGATTTAGTTGATGGTAAATCAACTTCATATAAACTGAATAAAATTGGAGAAAGAACGCTTCCTTGGACGAGACCATTTTTAAGACGACGACTGCTACTTGTTTTTCCATTTAATGAAACCGGTTACTTAACATCGAACCGATGAGATTTACCAGTTTACGAAGTAAATTCCATGCCTTACGACTAGACTTCTTGAAACTCGTCCTACCTACTGTATCAAACCAAGTTTTACGTCTATGTAAATCATGTTCATCAAGAAGTATAGTGGCTACATGCGAATCGTTAGTTCTATTGTATTACTATTGTATTCCAACCTGGAACATACTGTTTTCTAAAACCTCTTGGAATATTCTTTTTGGCAGAACTATTGATAGCACCAACAAACCGCTGATAATCAGATTGCATGGAATAAATTGTACAATATTTTCTAAATCTTTAGAAAACTGTTACCAATTTGCTAATCCAAAATACCCAGATGGTTTTTCTATAGATGGTGAAATTGGGATCATTAAATCATATTCAAATATTATTGGACGATGTTGACTGTGTGGAAACGATGGTAGTATAATTCTATTGTTGGATGTACAACCAGCGTTCCTAGATATAATGGTCAAATCTGGATTAGTTTCTGTGTTCCATCTTTCAGATTTGAAAGTACGCCGGTCTTTAAATCAGTTTCATATCGTTAAGGGACATCTATTTTTGTATAGCATTACCATTATTGTCATTATGATCATATCCCCAGCATTGGTTGTGAACTTGTGACTATTACAATCTCAACCCCAGATAATTGGTTAAATATAAACTGGTAACGGAACCGTAGGGCAAACTTGATTAGGTGGTTTATAAACATTACCGATTAAAGTTCCTTCTAAGTCAATCACTTTTATCTCCACATCATTAGGAGCAGACTTACAAACAGTTTTACATTTGTTCAACAAATCATTTTTCACATTCCATAAGTCTTAGAATATATCACATCAACAAATGAAACATCAAACATACGACCACGATTCATTAAACTTTCATATGATGGTGTATGTGTTTCTTGTAATAAAAGTAATTGAACTTGTTCATCGTGCAATAAGCGGCCCAAATAGTAAGACTTTGGCTGAGAAATACTTTCAATATTCAGTTGACAAATCTTGAGAGGGTCAAAACAGGGTTTTGCCATCGACTTCCTCAATTTGCTTTAGGTTTTAAGAAGTCTACCACTTGGGCATACATATTCCAAAGCCATGGCGAATGACGAAGATGATATTCATCCCAAAAGTAACATAAAAGATGTCATCCAACCAAACTCTGATAGATCCAGTAGTTCCACCCTACATTTAAAAAACGACGCCAAGTAATCGACAATAATAAACGAACTAGTATCGTGTAAGATCCCATTGCGAGATAGTCTACAGGCGTTCGGAACGGACAGATCAACGGCAGTCGTTCTGTTCAAGTTAATGAATGACAAATTGTAAAATGCATGAATTAATAGATGTTGTTCATACAACAGCTTTTATATTCAAAATAAATCAGTTTTTGTATGGAAAAGGCCGTTTTGTTGGTTTGTAAGAGTAAGACGTCTGATACCCACGAAATAGTTACCAATATAGCAAATAATTTAATAATATAAAATTTATTTAAAATAATTACCGCCTGCACCAAATAAATATTATATTACTCACCAATGTCAATAACAGCGATGGTGACAATCTACTTAAAACCTTATCAATCTATAAATATTAAAAAAATAAATTAATTACCATAAAATAATAATCTTGATTATAATTATTTCGAGCAGTACCTCATCAACATAGTAAACCTCATCTACTTCATATCGTAATTTAAAGTCATTGCATGATTTTAATGGTCCCATCCATACTGAATACTCTTCTGGTAATCTCGGTATAAAAAGCAGAGTTCTACCGTTTTTAACATTAATTACACCAGCACAATCTGATTCGGTAACACCAAACAAATAAAAGAAAAACGGTTCCTAGAAAGAAAAAAAAACTGTAAAAGTTAACCAATAATAAAATATTTAATTTTAATCGAAATCAATTATAGTTTCTGTTATTTTATAATGTAAACAATAACAGTTTATACTGATAACATTAACAAATAATTTTTTATTTGTAACTGTTACCAAATTTCTTTTCGTTGTTGTTTTGTTGCGTTAAAACAAAAAAAAATAGTTTGATGTGAATGATTTATTTGTAATAGTTGTTGTTTTAATGAAATTTGATACAAATTAATGGAAAATTTTAGTTCTTTAGTCATACTGTTATTTAATTTATTTTCAACTTGTAATCGTCAGCTGATTTATTGGCAGGGGTTAGGTTGTTGAAAAGAAAGTATTAAAGGTTGAGTGATACTGTTTAGTATAAGTCGTGATATATTTTACTGTTGCACAGACAAGAAAGGGTCAGTCATTTAATGAGGAAACGAATAGTTTAAAAACTGGTTAGCATGATTTGAATTTGTCAGACAGAATTTCCTGGTCAACATGGCCATACCATTCTGATCTTTTGGTGTGGTTTGGAAATTATAAACCTACTCAAAACAATATCAAACTTCCTACACATAGCCAAATACAACAAATAAAAGTACTAACAAAATACAGTTTTGTTAAATGTTGATTATAGTTGTATCACGATTTTACAGTACGTCAATACAAAAAAAAGAGAGAGGAGAAATTGAGGTTACATCAAAAAAAAAAAGTTTGTTTACAAACAAATAAAAAAATCACAATAATAATAATTTTGTTGTTATTGTTTTGTTTCGCTCTATTTTAAATTAAGTTTTATATTATATGAATTAATATCATTTGTTGTGACCTTATCAAACAGCAATATAAAAACTTTTTTCAATTGTTCGCAAACCTTTACATAAAAAACAATAACTAGACTTTACAGTTCGGTTATTTTATTGCCAATAGCGTCTCAATTTTAGAAAAAATATAAAAAAACCTTGTACCACTACCGTTCAATACCGTTTCAAGCAGTGGTATTGGAAAGGTATATCGAAAATAAAATTCATATAAATATTGAATCCTCCTGAACTACAAAAAATCAAAATTATTCCAGAATTTACTACGTATAATATATTGATTATTGAATATTTCAAAACAAATGGTCCGTTTTTTTCGCCGTATGGGTGTAGACTATCAACAAGTGTCCCTCACCTATATTAATCTCAAATCACTCAATTTTATGGTTGAGTTTCATTTGAAGACTTAATTTAGTCTATTAGTTTTATATGGCTTACCAGCTTATAGTTTTTTTAATCTATCAACAATATTAGTTAACTATCGGTTAATTAACAAACAGATCCAGCGAGCCCAACGTGTTTACCACTAGGCTACTCAACCCCACATTTGAAGACCTTCTCCCTTTTCTAGTATGTATCAGATCAATAGATTGATAAAAAACACATAGTTTGCACAGCATTTAAGACATATCATGAGTTATTTATATCTAATAGAGAAGCATAGGATGTCAACTTTGGTGTTAAGACTATCGTATATTTTTTCCAAGTTTTCAACCACATTAGCTGATTTTGATTTAATTTGAGTCACTAACACTTAACACTCTTTGACAAAAACTACAGAATAAAAAACTATTTTTCTAAATTTAATTCACTACACTACAAATTAATAAAAAAAACAAATCAATTCCAGCTGCACCATTTTTATAATAAACAAAAGTCGGTGGAGTATAATCGGCATAAGCAGTATAATCACACCCCGGGAAGGAGCTGCCAATGTTAAACAACGGACATATCTCGGGCCAGTATTGTTGAGCCACGCCTTGGCTAGTTAGCTTTGGGTCAGGTCCGGGCCAGTTGTAAATGCCTAGATGGAACCAAGGTTCAGTTTATTTTACGCATGCATTTTCTCCAACGCTAACTTGATAAGAGCTCGAAAGCCGTATTTATTTAAACTGCACAATTGTTTAAGAATTATTAAAGTGAAAACTTCTTTAGGCGCGTTGTGCAATTTTGTATGGGGAAAAATTTATATATTCGAGTTGTCATTTTCACGCATCACGTATATATTTTTAAATATAAAATACCTCTATCCGTTCGTTACGTTTGAAATGGCAATATGGATAATGAATATCGCGGTCGACTGAGATTCTATAGATCGAAAGTTCAATTTCGGGAGTGGTTTTAATTTTTTAATTTTTATTAAATATCTTTAAAATTATTGTTTTTATATTCATGAATTCTATTCATAAAAATATCTTTTTACGAATTTTAAGATTGATCGATAATGCAGTTTTTTAAAGTTATTGCTACTTTTTTTCCGTTTCGTTCAAATTATTTTTATTTCAATATTAACAAGAAAATTAATTATTTTTTTGGCAGGTAGTGCTAAAAATAATAAAATATTGGTTTTCCCATCATTATTTGCTTCGGTCTGAACGACCTAAGTATTACATTCATGAGCTAAAAGTGAAATTCTTACCATCACTTTTTTGGCATTTCTCGACGTTTTAGGACCTACTGATTCTAAATAAGCAAAAAAAAACGTATGTCTGTCTGCCGGCAGGCCGTACGGCCGTCACAACCGACGAAATCTAGAAAACCGCTGGACGGATTACAAAATTTTTTTTTCTACAAATAGGCTAGCTCAATAAGAAGAGCCGAAAGGACGATGTGCTCGATAACTGTACCGGAAGTGTGTCAAAAAATCGTCAAGTGCGTCAAAACAAGGAAATATGCATATTTTTTGCTTAAAAAACGTTCATTTTTAGTGATAATGAGTAGGAACAAAGACTGTAGAGAAATCTAGATTGTCGGGATTGGTATGTGAGATCAAAAACTAGAATATTGCATTATAAGTTTGTCAAAAAAATGTTGTCAAGTGTGTCAAAAGAAAGATTTTTATTGATTTTTTTACCCAATTTTTTGGAAAAATAAAATTAATTATTTGTACGACATGAAATTTTATTATTATTATTGAGAATTATGAGTTAGTCAAAAAAATAACGTCAAGTGTGTCAAAAGAATGATTTTCATTTATGTTTTTAGAAAAAAACAAAATTAGTTATTTGTATGAAATGAAATGTATAATGAACATGAAATTATTATTATTGAGAATTTTATTGCATTATAAGTTTGTCAAAAACATATTGTCAAGTGTGTCAAAAAAATGATTTCATTTATTTTTTGGAAAAAAAAAATTTAGCTGTTTGTTTACGTAAATATAATTGAACATGGAAATTTTTGAATTTGTTAAAGTTTTTGAAATATTTTTGGAATTTTGAAAAATTTTAAATTTTTGATTTTTTTATAATTTTTATAATTTTGGAAAAAGTTTCAATTTTTGATATTGTTATAATTTTTGCAATATTTTTAGAATTTTGGAAAAAGTTTGAATTTTTGGATTTTTAAGAATTTTTGGAATATTATTAAAATTTAGAAAAAGTTTAAATACATATTTGATTTTATTCTAATTTTTGGAATATTTTTAAAATTTTGAAAAAAAAATTTTTGAATTTTATATATATTTTTAGAATTTTGAAAAAAGTTTCAATTTTTGAATTTGTAAGAATTTTTGGAATATTTTTAGAATTTTGAAAAATTTTAAATTTTTGATTTTATTATAATTTTGGAAAAAGTTTCAATTTTTGATAATGCTATAATTTTTGCAATATTTTTAGAATTTTGGGAAATGTTTAAATTTTTGAATTTTCAAGAATTTTTGGAATATTATTAAAATTTAGAAAAAGTTTAAATTTTTGATTTTATTCTAATTTTTGGGATATTTTTAGAATTTTGAAAAAAAATAGAATTTTTGAATTTTATATATATTTTTAGAATTTTGAAAAAAGTTTCAATTTTTGATTTTGTAAGAATTTTTGGAATATTTATAGAATTTTGAAAAATTTTAAATTTTTGATTTTATTGTAATTTTTATGATTATGAAAAAAGTTACAATTTTTGATTATGTTATAATTTATGCAATATTTTTAACGTTTTTGAAAAAAGTTTTAATCTTTGTTTTTGTAATAATTTTTGAAATATTTTTAGAATTTTGTTTGAAAAAGGTTTGCATTTTTGATTTTTTTCAATTTTTACAATACTTTTGGAATTTTGAAAGAAATATGAATTTGTGATTTTGAAATATTTTCTCGAAACGCTAAATGGAGAGGTTGTGAGTAGTTTGCTGATTGAATAATATTTTCACTAAATTATGTTAATTTATGATCTGTTATAATTTCCCGACAATGTATTGTTGTTTCGTGTTAGTTTTGTAATGCATATCGTCATTTGTAATGCATAGAGATAAAAAATACATGTATTTTGACAAAAAACTATGTTTGAGATACATCGCTGCCCAAAACTAAAAACAATGCCCTCATAAAAGTTTTTTGCCGAAAACTATATCAAAATCAATCCTTAGCCCAGACCGAAGTCTTGATAACTCAGAGCTGTGAGATTTCAGCCCCTTAGTTAGTTTGCTTTGATCAATGTTTTTTTTGTTGAACATAATTTTATGAAATTCAAAAATGAAAGTATAATCTGAAACAATTACATTTGTATATCAAAATTATATGTTTTGGGATTAAACACATCATAATGTTACAAATTTTATCATCTACCTACACCAAATATGTTGCTGGTTTGCAATGGTGTAATAAAGTTTCTAAAATTAAGTGAAGATAGTTGATAACATCGAATAAATCGATTGAAAGTTCAAAATTAAGAGACGGAATTTGCACATATACTATACAAAGAAACAGCTTATGTATGATTAAACATGGATGGCAATCATGATGAATAAACTAATTAAAATGGTGGCACTTAGCCGATAGTGATTTGCAAACGGTAAAAATGCAATAATACCAATGAATTTAATACTTAGCTTTCCGCGGGAAGATTTGTAAAATTTAAAATTGTTGATCTATGGGTGTGACAACCCCGCGTACTTTAGTCCCTGCTATTGGCATATGAGTTAACTTGAGATATCGTATACCACTATTGCCAGTGAGATGTCACTAGCCAAAGTGATATTTAAGGGGTGCTGGAGGATGCAGTTTTTTCAATCAACGATAGCATCCCTGACTTCTAGTTATGGAGTATTCTTTGATATTCTTGATATTAAAAATAAAATGTGTTTGGTAGTAGAAATTACAATGTGTGTCACAACAACACATAAAAACCTTTTAAGAACAAGTTACCACAACAACATGCTTTCTAAGGTGTTGATAGACGCAAACTTTTAATATGAAATGTTTTCGAGAAAATATTACAAAATCACAAATTCATATTTCTTTCAAAATTCCAAAAATACTGTAAAAATTAAATAAAATCAAACTTTTTTCAGAATTCTAAAAATATCCAAAAATTATTACAAAATCAAAGATTAAACTTTTTTCAAAAATTCTGAAAATATTGCAAAAATTATAACAAAATCACAAAATGGAAATTTTTTCAAAATTCCAAAAATTAGAATCAAATATTTAAACTTTTTCTAAATTCTAATAATATTCCAAAAATTCAAACTTTTTCCAAAATTCTAATAATATTGCAAAAATTATAACAAAATCAAAAATTGTATCTTTTTTCAAAATTCCAAAAATTATAATAAAATCAAAAATTTAAAATTTTTCAAAATTCTAATATTCCAAAAATTCTTACGAAATCAAAAAAAATACAAACTTTTTTCAAAATTCCAAAATATTTCAAAAACTATAACAAACTCAAAAATTTCCATGTCACATTTACACATTTGTATGACACAAACAGCTAAATTTTTTTTTCCAAAATATTGGCTAAAAAAATAAATGAAATCATTTTCTTGACAATATTTTTTTGACAAACTTATAATGCAATAAAATTCTCAATAATAATAATATCATGTTCATTACATTTCATTTCATCCAAATAACTAATTTTATTATTTTCTAAAAAAAGAAATGAAAATCATTCTTTTGACACACTTGACATTAGTTTTTTGACAAACTTATAATGCCATAATTCTCTATAATACTAATAAAATTATGTTATACAAATAATTAATTTTATTTTTTCCAAAAAATTGGGTAAAAAAATAAATAAAAATCTTTCTTTTGACACACTTGACAACATTTTTTTTGACAAACTTATAATGCAATAATCTAGTTTTTGGTCACACATACCAATCCCGACCATCTTCTTCAAATTCAATGTTTCTATTGGTAATCACTTAAAATAAACGTTTTTAAGCAAAAAATATACAAATTGCCTTGTTTTGACAATTTTTTTGACACTCTTCCGGTACAGTTATCGAACAAATCGTCCTTTTGGCTCTTCCAATTGAGTAAACCTATTTTAAGAAAAAAAATTTTTGAAATCCGTCCAGCCGTGTTCTAGATTTCGTCGGTTGTGAGACAGAGATACATTTTTTTTTTGATTTTTTAGAATCAGTAGGTCCTAAAACGTCGAGAAATGCCAAAAAATGGGGTTTAGAATTTCACTTTTGGCTCATGAATGCAATACTTATATTTTTTCAAAACCGAAGTAATTCTGAAATTAATTAATTTGCAATGCTACAATTGGAAGATACAAAAAACACAGCTATTTCACAGTTATAAGTTTGCACTTCTGTAGGCGGTCCTCAAGACTACCTTCTTTATTTTTCATTCTAATATTTTGCTTTTTATTTATTAAATATTTTAGCATCACTTTATTATTCGATCCCTACTAAAAAATTTTATGTTTTTATTTGTACCTAAACTGATTTTATTCTTTCAATTGTTAATGTCATTAAGTTCAGCAAATTTGTTGGTATTCGAAAAGTGAGCGATATAATATAGATGAAAAACGTGTTCTAGACAGAGTTGTGAAAACTTTACCATTTTTTATTTTCCTGAAACTTGGCACATAAATAGTATGGACAAATTAAAAAAAACTACTTATTTTTAAATTTTTTTAAAGTGCATAGTTTGAGCATAGGGCTATACCGATTTCATCAAACTTTTTTTTGTTTGATAGATGATTAGTTAGTCGTTTGAAAAAAATTAATTAATTGTTTTTATAATTAATTTTTAAATAAAAATATTAAAAAAATCTTTTTTAATGATGGCGCTAGGGTCGAAGATCAATTGGAATTTAATTAATTTTTTTTCTGAAAATAGTTCTATCCTTACTCTAAAGTATATCAAATTTACAAAGAGGCGTAAATTCTTGTTCTTGAGCTATTTAATTTTAAAAATCTTTAGTACGACTGAAATTCGAATTTTTCTCTATTTTTCAAACAACTTCCATTAACAAAAAATTTTAAAATCATTTAAATTTTAACTTTTTTTTTAAATATAGTTCTAGCCTTACTTTAAAATATATCAAATTTACAAAGAGGCGTTAGTTCGTGTTCTTGAGATATTTAATTTTAAAGATTTTTAGTCCGATTAAAATTCTGATAGTTCATTATTTTCTCGAACTTCAGTGGTTAAAGTTTTTTGATGATAAAAATTGTTCGAAAAAATAATGAACAATTAGAATTTTAGACGGACTAAAAATCTTTAAAATCAAATATCTCAAGAACACGAATTAACGCCTCTTTGTAAATTTGATATATTTTAAAGTAAAGTGTAGTAGTAAAGTAAAAAAAAAGTTTAAATTTAATTGATTTTAAAATTTTTTGTTAATGGAATTTGTTTGAAAAAATAAAGAAAAATTCGAATTTCAGTCGTACTAAAAATCTTTAAAATTAAATATCTCAAGAACAAATATTTACGCCTCTTTGTAAATTTGGTATATTTTAGAGTAAGGATAGAACTGTTTTCAGAAAAAAAATTAATTAAATTCCAATTGATCTTCGACCCTAGCGCCATCTTTAAAAAAGACTTTTTTAATATTTTTATTTAAAAATTAATTTTAAAAACAATAAATTAATTTTTTTTCAAACGACTAACTGTCATCTATCAAACAAAAAAAAGTTTGATGAAATCGGTATAGCCGTTCTTGAGCAATTTAATTTCAAAGTTACATCGGATTGGCAGAATTTTCATTTTTCATGCATGTTGGGGTGCCCCCTATCCTCAAACTATTCACTTTAAAAAAATTTTAAAATAAGTTGTTTTTTTTATTTTGTCCATACTACTACAACACCGGCAAAACCAAAGTGTTAACAACATCCAAGAACATACCTCTCGGAAATCTGGATACTGGCGACTATGAAGTGGAACGCGTGGAACACTTCAAATACCTCGGGTCTGTAATAACATCGTCAAATGACATGCAGGCAGATATCAAAGCCCGTGTCTCTGCCGCATACAGAGTTTTCTACGCATACTCAAAACTTCTGCGATCAAAACATCTTTCGCGGTCGTGTAAACTCACACTTTACAAAGCCGTAATTCGACCTGTGCTTACATTTGGAAGTGAAAGCTGGACACTGACTTCCTCCGATTGTAGAATTTTATCAACTTTCGAGAGGAAGGTCATACGAACAATTTATGGTCCATGTAAAGTTGCTGAAAATCAGTATAGAATCCGAATGAATCATGAAATCAGACAGCTTCTTGGAGGCTGCGATGTAATCGGATTCATTAAATCCAACCGGATTAGATGGTTTGGTCATGTAGAAAGGGCTCCATTGGATAGAATGATAAAAAAGTGTCCCAACAACAACCAGCTGGTGTTCGTCGAAGAGGAAGACCTAGACAACGCTGGCGTGATGACATCATCCAAGACCTTCGTGATATAGGATGTCGAAACTGGGGTCAACTGGTCATGGAACGAGATAATTGGAAGCTGATTGCACAGACGGCAAAATCCCTCCATGGGATGTAAACGCCAGAGAGAGAGAATACTACTTATATGCCAAGTTTCAGGAAAATCAAAAATGGTTAAGTTCAAATCACGTTTTTCATCTATAAGTCAATTTTTCAATTCCAATCTTTTAGAGTCGATCACGAGATGATTGATCGATTTTAAATAAAATGGCAACGTATCACTTTTTATAAATACTTAAAATCTTTGAGCCATTAGTAACCATAGCGCATAATAGGGTTTGTGGGCAAGTGGAGTATGTTTAAAAAAATTTAAGTTTTTCGCTTAGTTAGAATTTGTCTTCTAAAATCTAAACTAATAGATTGCTATATGCAAGGCCGTAAGAGAAAAACGGGGCCCGGGGGAAATGAAATACGGGCCCTCTTTACATTTATGTTATTTTATTAACCAATTAAATTTTAATATAACAAAAATAAAAATGTTGTATTTGCTTAAAAACAATTTTACAATAGCAAATTTGATTTAAAAATTTCCAGAGATAAAACAAAAATGGGGTTACCAAAATCCAGCTACACTGTCTTCCTCAATGAATATAACATACACAGAGTTATATGAAGGCTCGATTCTTCGACCAAGCAATAACGTACTATCGTCAAGGAATACTTCAAAGCTAAGATTGAGGGTGCTACCGTTGGCTGAATAGAGGTTAGCTGTTCATCCGCCAGCAACCCTAAGCTATCACCTTTACTAGTGATATCTCATTATTTTCACTGCTATTGCCAGTGGTATATGTAATACCTCATGTGAACCGTATGTCAAAAGCGAATTTTGTGAGTTGTTCTTACTTTTTTTATAACAATTGAGGTTTCAGCGCTTTGGTTGATACAAAAACATCAATAATGTCACCGACATTTAACTGCCTCGGTAATTTTAGTTCTTTGTATAGAATCGCAAGACATGCTCTTGAAAGAAACAGGATCTGTGGAAATTGTTGATTCCTGATAATACTCTAAAGGAACGTTCGACACTGGCGCTGGAAAAATAGTATCAATATTTTTAATGGCAATTGCATCCAATAAATCTAGAGCAAAAGATTTTCTTCAAAATGTTCCGTATATACGTGTTTGAGGTGAATTACCTCATTTGCTAACTCTTCTGAAATATCTGCCTTGTATATTGCAACGAATTGCTTTGTACATGTTATTATTTCCTCCTCTTTCTTTAGAATTTAAACATTACGCTTGGTATTACTAAATCTGCAATAACTAAAATTGTGTTTCTTTTGAATTCTGTTTTTTTGGTCAATAAATGCGGATGTTTTCAGGATCTTCATTTCCATTTCCAGAAACGGTCCTGAACCGTTTTCTTTTTGTACTTATTGACAAAGACGAAGAAATTTTTTCATGTTGCTTGCATTAGCATACCCTTGTCCTTCGTTCAGCTTGAATTACTAATTCTACATGGCTTGCACATAATTGAATGAGCTCATTTTGGATATCCGATGATAAATAATGGACTTGTTAACGATACTAAGCTTGCTGGGAAATTCTTACTTTTCTAACTGATAACGTAGCAAAGGATCCCAGTGACTAATAATCTCCAAAATTCCCAAGAAGTTACCGTTATTAGGTTCATCAATCATATGGCTGTCTCAGCTTAAAGCCATGTTCCTTTCACCTCAAAACCAAATAGTAATCAAAATTCTTTTAAAAATATGCCTCCATATTTTTTCTTGGCCTTCCATTTAATGGCAAAATAATTTTAAGCCGGGAATCTGTCGTACAATTTAACTTAAGAATATCCTTGAGGAGGACAGAAATGAGAACAATTTTACTTAATATTCGTGCTAAATAATCCACATGGTAGGCAATAAAAGGCACCTTAGTTGGAGCGAAAATTCAAAATTTTGAAAAGAAACGACTTAGAAAATGGTTTACGATCACAGGCACACAATGTAGGCATTTACATATGCCTTCGACGAATCACATTTTCAGTAATTTGTGACTTTTTTATTTTATCTTCTGGATTAATTCACGTTGTCTTTTCAGGTCCACCATAAAACAATTACTTTAAATTTCATCTCAATACATTGATTTTTTGGTTACTGTTAATTTTTTTAAAAACGTTCTATGCAAAATTGACCACTTTTTATCGTTTCCTTATATTTGTAATCACATATGTACGGTATTATATGACCTATCTTTGAAAAGAAAAACTTCTTATTTAAACCTTAAAGTCAAATTAATTAAATCATCGTGTATTTTATTAATGACAAGAATTTAATGAAAGATCAAATCCACATATACTTTAGTTTTGGTTAAAAATTATTTTTCACATATATAATATTTTCATTTTGGTCGGAGTCCGAGCACTTTTAAAAATCCGGGTCTGCAATGAACCACCCCCCTTCCACCCGCTTCCTCTTGTCGGGCCTGGCTATATGCACTTTATCTAACGCTAACTTGAAAAGAGCTCGAAAACCGCATTTATTTAAATTGCACAATTCTTTAAAATTGTTTAAGTTATTTACATTTAGCTTAGCTTATCATCATTACATTACATTATCATCATTACATTACACATAGAAGGAAATATGTACTGAACAAAAATAGAGTTTCAATTTCTTAGAACGAAATGATTGTAGAAGAAAAACAACTAACAGGATTTTTTGTTGTGGTTGGAATATCCATGACTTGAATTAGTTCACATCAAATTTACTAGAACATAGAAATTTTACTATACGCTTTCGCGAAAAAACAGAAACGAATTAAATGTAAAGTGATAACGTGAGTTTTTAAATAAAAATGTTAGTCCTTGTAAATGAAAAATCAATCAATATTTGAAAATACTAAATTAGCACTGAACATTATAGGTGAACGAATGATAAAGATATATGGTTATCATTCGTTTATAATCAAACGAGGTACTGATTTAAGTAATCCAAAAACTAAATACCAAATCAATCATTTGAAATTCCAAAAATTAAAAATTATTTTTTTTAGCTAATTATCAGAGTATACCATATTCTTACAAATAAGTCTAAAGCGTCATCTTGATTCGCATAGCGTCTTACAACGAAAATATTTTCAGATACTTGGAAAAGAAAATATAATCAAGTTGAATTGATCAAAGTAAAACGGTTCAGTATACCAAAACTTGAAATTATTACAGTTTAAAATAAACAGATGTTCGGGAGCAACCTCTTTTCCAACACGGTTCACCTTCACCGAAAAATTAATTAGTTTCTTCGAATTTAGTTTCAAAGGAAACCCGCATGGCAAATAATAAATCTGCGTTGAAGGGATACTCTTTTGTGTGAACCTAGATCATGTGTGAACCTAGATCATTTCATCTCAACATTCATTTTTTTGTTGTGACGATGATTCTCTGAAAATTTGATTGCATTCTTAAATGATGAAATAAGAAAACACCATAAAAATTTAATATTTCAAATAAAATTGTAACCGAAGATCAATAGTTGAAAAAATTTAACAAAAATTATTAAACTCACCTGACGGAATAGATACTCAACATCCGTGTTATAGAAATTCAAAGTTTCACCACCTTTCACAAAGATGAATGTAGTATCATTTATTTTTGAATTTGTTTTTAATGCATTATTTACTTTAGCACGATTATCAGAAAATAATGTTCCTGGTACAGCTAAGGAGTTTGGCCCGTTCTGATATTTTGACATTTTGTTTGTTGTTTTTCTGTAATAAAGCTATAAATAAAAACAATCGTTACTTCTATTCTTCACTGGACTTTATCGTTTAAATTAGAAATACAATTTTACTGATATTAAAAACAATTGCAGCTCACATTAAGTGTTCATTGTCATCATGAATAAATGATAAATAAAACATAACGAGACTAACCGAAACGAGTTCGTATATAGTTGATATAAAGAGTGTTCCAAAGATTTCCATTTTATTTTAATTTAATGGAGCGCGAAAGAATAATTTACAACTCCAACGTCGTGAAGTTCACGAAAGAACAACATGTTTTCATTGTTGAGTAATATTGTTGCATTTGAGGTGGAAAAAACCTACGAGTGTTGTTAAGAAACAAATGAATTCGACAACGTCTCATTATTTATAACGAGTTTTGGAGGCATCATTGGACCATTCTTCTTCTAAAATGTGAGATACGGATGTGCAAGATATGTGATTTCAACAAGACGTCACGTGCCATACACCCCGAGAAACGTACTTCTAAATTTACCTCTTGCATGAATTTTAGGACACCCTTTAGTTATAACAAAAGTTAATTTAGAACCTTTGTTATTAATACTAACATTGCTATTGTGTTTTTATCAAACGTCTTATTTGATCAATTCAATTACACTATTATTTTTTTGATAGCCAATACAACAATGTTGGTTTGAGATAAGCGTGAGGAATTCAAAGAAAAGTTTTATTGACTAACATAATTTTATACTATAAGTATGTGACGAACTAAATTTTTGTTAGGTTTCTGGTTTTAATTTTTTGAAAAATTTATAGTATTGGGTGAAGTGAATAAAAAGTAGAATATTCTCTACTACTATTACTAAGTTCTCTACTACTATTTTTACTCTCTATTCTCTACTACTATTTTTAAGTATTTACTATAAATTTTAGAATATACTATAATAAAATGAAAATTTTCCAAAATATTCTTGACATCGAGTGAATAAAACCAAGAATATTCAAAGTTTTGACATTAATGTACTGATTATTTCGATATTATTTAAGTTGCTATTTGTGCAATTTATTTATGAAAATAATTAATTTTAAACATTATTTAAGTTATATAAATTAAGTTTTAGTAATATTTTGCGAATGAATTTTTTGTCGGCTATTGATTTCACATTAATTGTCGACTCAAAGAATTTGTGTGGCGTATGTTAAAATATTTTATATTTTACCTACTTGTCGCATCTCGCTCACTTAGGACATCTTAAGGTCATCTTTCAAAAATTGCAAGATGCTGGTATGATCATTAACCTTAACAAGTGCAATTTCGCACAACACGAAATAAATTTCTTAGGTTGTAAGAACTGGCCCTTAATCGAAGCCACGTATAATAATTTGGAACTTTTATAAAAAAAAACTATTATTTATTTTTATACCGGATATAGCTCAAAACTATTAAAACTGAAACACCGGAATTTAGCACACAAACAGAACTAACTTGGAAATCTCTTTTATCATTCCGAATCACAGAATTACAGAAAAATAATTAATTACTACTGACATGGAAATATAATTTAATCAAACGCAAAATCGAAAATTTATACAAATCAAAAATGTCTAAAATAACTTACATAAATATGTTGTCTTCAATGTTGTTTTATCGTGATTCCCTTTATTTATAATTCCTGATTGTATGATATATTTAGCACACTCATTCTGCATGCACCACGTATAAATTTTATTGTATTCAATTATTTTCCCAATGAAAATTCATCATCACTACAGCCAATTGGAAATCCATTATAACCAATTCCCACAATTTTATTATCGTTGTTTACGATAAAGGCACTAACTTGTGTTGTTAAATTTTTACTGCCCGAAATGCAGTTGCCATAGAATATTCAGACCAATGAAGATTAAATACCATCGATATTAACGGCATTAGACCAACGAAAGAACGAGTGGATGTTATTTCCGATTTTTCCACTCCTCAAATTGTCAAACAACTTCGTCGATTTCTCAGAATGATCAATTTTTATCGACGTTTCATTCCTCACGCTGCCGGTGATCAAGCCATTTTAAATGATTTCTTAAAAGGCTCAAAAGAACGACAAACGACCTATTAACTGGTCGGAATCTTCTCTTCAATCTTTTACAAACTGTAAAAACCAACTCAGCGATACTACGATGCTCGTTCATCCTTCTCTAGATGCCCAACTCGCTATTATGATCGACGCTTCCGACAAAGCAGTTGGTGCAGTCGTTCAACAACTGATCACCGATTCATAGCAGCCTCTGAGTTTCTTTTCGGTTAGACTAGTCGAAACTCAACAGCGCTACAGCGCCTATGATCGTGAACTTTTGGCAGCTTATTTAGCCATTAAACACTTTCGTTACCTTCTAGAAGGGCGAAATTTTATCCTATTCACGGATCATAAACCTTTAATTTATGCACTGTCGCAAAATCCAGACAAAGCTTGTCCTAGAAAATTTAGACATCTGGATCAGCCAGTTTACAACTGACATACGACATATTTCTGGAATTGACAATGTTGTTGCTGACGCGTTGTCACGCATTGATCAAATCCAACTACCTGAGAGTATCGACTATTCGGCAATTGCTGATGCTCAAACTAATGATTCAGAGTTGAAGGAACTACATTCGGAAAATAGCACGACGCTTAAATTCCAACAGATTCCTCTATCCTTTCACTCTAACAAATTTATTTATTGTGACGTTTCAACGAGGAAACTACGTCCATTTATTCCAAAACAGTTTCGTCAAAGCGTTTTCGTGCAAATGCACAACATTTCTCATCCCGGAATCAATTCTTCTATTAAATTACTGACTGACGCCGTGGTCTGGCCGTCAATAAAAAAAGATGTCCGGGAAATGATGACTCAAAACTGTTTACAGTGTCAGAAATCGAAAATTTCACGACACACTCGATCTCCTCTATCTAATTATTCTTCAACTTCAGAACGATTTTCTGAAGTTCATTTAGATATTATTGGACCGATGCCCTCATCTGAAGGACAACGGTATTGTGTAACTCTGATTGACAGATACACAAGATGGCCCGAAGCAATCCCGATTTTAGAAATTACGCGCTTCAACTGTAGCCACTGCTGTTTATTCTGGGTGGATATCTCGCTTCGGGGTTCCAAATTTCATTGTGACCGATCGAGGGTCACAATTTGAATCTCAGTTATATTCTGAACTTTCAAAGCTGTTAGGTCTCGAACATCGACGACCACAGCTTATAATCCTAAATGTAATGGCATGATCGAACGTTTTCACCGAACATTGAAAGCGGCCGTAATGTGTCATGATCGACAAGATTGGACACGTACTCTCCCTACTATACTTCTTGGACTGCGTACAGCTGTTCGGGAAGATTTTAAATCTAACTCCGTAGAATTAGTGTATAGATCTACCTTACGCTTACCGGGATACTTTTTATCGGAACATACGACATTGGTTCCACAGTCGGATTTTGTAGCTAACCTCAAGCTACAGTTCAACAATCTCCGACCTGTTACTTCTTCTCGTCACTCGAATGATAACTGAAAACCTGCTCACACGTTTTCCTCAGAGTAGACACGGTCCGAATGTCGTTGCAACAACCCTACGATGGACCCTATCTCGTCATCAATCGAGATGACAAAACTTTCACTATAGATATTAGAGGAAGAATGTTACACTACGGTTGGCGCATTTTTTGAATTCCTAGTTACCGGTAATAAAGACTCATAATTATAGAAAACTTTTTTAAAACATTAACAAATATCTTCGAATTTGTATTCAAACCTGAAGAAATCGTATCTTTGTTTAGACATTTTGATGTTATTTTCGACTTTGACATTTATAATTTTCAGCATATTCTATAATTTTCTAGTACATACTAAAAAAGATTAGAATATTTTTATTCACTCGAAATAAGGAATGTGCTAATGCTTACTAGTTTATACTATTAGTTTATTCTAGTTTTTATTCGCTCTGCCAATTAATTACCCGACTAGAAATTAGATCAGTATAGGGTCCGATCCGGATCAGGATTGCCTGAAGACTGATCAGGGATGAATCAGGCCTCCTGATCCGGACATGATGAAAAATCGTCACGCCATACAGGATCCGTACAGGATCCGTTTAAATGATCCATGCCGGATACATTTCAAAGATCCATTCCGGATCCATTTCAAAGATCCATTCCGGATCCATTTCAAAGATCTATTCCGGATCTATCTTAAAGATCCATGCCGGATCCATTCAACAGTTTCATGTCCGGTCTGGTCAAGAGATCCATACCAGATCCGTTCAAAGGTTTAGAATTAATTTTGTTCTTAAATATTAATTTGACATTAAATAAATGAAAATAATATTACCATTTTTCCTTAATTTTGTTCATAATTTCAAGTACACTTCAAATGCTTATAAATTTAAACACTCAGAAAAAAAAGATAGCTTATTTAACGTAAAGTATATGTAAATTTAACTGAAAATGACGTACGAATTGAGCCAGCGGAGGCATAAGTAAACTAAACAAAATTGACTAAGTAAAATCTACTTAAAAGCATGTAAAACATTTTGCGCTGTTATGCTACTATTATGCTACCCTACCATCTTGTCTCACCAAAAAAATGAAAAAAATTTAGTTTTTTTGCAATTATTAATCGTTTTTTTATCAATTCAGGGTGAGAGAATTTTATACACAGCAATGATTAACAGCGGTTAAGAAGGGCCCTGTAAAGATAAAATGCTATTTATTATTAATATTTATTTTGGACTTAACCCGGATTCGATCCCCAAGACCTCTGTGTACAAGGCAGCAGCATTAACCATTCGTCTATCTAAATAATTTTTTACATCAATTTATTTATGAATATTATGTTGATGCTTAAGTTTAGGACGTTCGAGGGTTCGATTCACAGACTGACCACTATTTATTTTTATTACATTTTTATTATTTTTTTAAAATAACATAAAAATGATTCCTTTTTATTCATAAAAATTCAATTTCACAGCATTTCAATTTATCGATACTGTAGTTATTTTAAAATTATATAGACCTAAACATTTCAAATTTATTCCGACAATAATAATAATGTAACTAAGGTAACACAGAAATAACAATTATATATATGTCAAATTCTTTTTGCCAAAACATTGTTCTGACATTTTTTGCTCTCAGATCAATTTATTATTTGACATTACGTGTTTTATTTGGTAAAAAAAGTGAGTTTTTCACCCTAAAAAGATTTTTTTGAATCTAGATTTTTAGCTATAGAGCAAAACATAAAATACAATAAAAAAAAAGAAATACATATATCTCTCAAAATTAGTAAACAAACAAAACGCCACGCCAAAACGTAAGAACATGTGCTGCATAAATTGACAGCTATACATATGTAAATTTTACTATTATTTTAAGTAAAATTTACGTTTTATATGACTTTAGTACTCGAAGTCATACGTAATTTTCAAACTATGAAAACGTAAATTTAAAGATGCCTTAGTAAAAAGTACGTATCATATAAGCAATTTCCAGCATACTTAAGTTAATCTCTTTGGGTAAATAGTAGATTATATATACGCGTGTGTATAAGTATGTTTAGCACTATTTGCCATGCAAATTTAGCATTTTTCGACGGTTATGTTTTACAAAATTGTTAAGTAAATGTAACGACTAACGACCATTAGGTAACTTTATTTTCATCTTTCAAAATTTACTGTTTCAGTAGTAAATTTATTTTCAAAAATTTTACAATTCCAATTTTGCTTTATTAACGTGGCACAGGATAATATTACTTAAATTATCAATACTTTGCACTAGTAAATTTTAGAAAAACGTACGTTATGTTTACAATTTTGGAGTTACTATAGCGCATAAGTAACAAACGCATCGTTTTTTTTTCTGAGTGCAGTAAGTTTGTTAATTATTTCTTATTTTTATTTTATTTAGTCCAAGTTTTGGCATTATTGATGATTTTTTCAATGGTATCATAAAACTCTTTGTCGCATAGGCTCTTATGAAGGTATGGATCCAAGTTTGGATTCGAAAACTAACTTCACCCATACCTGCTTTAGATCACTTGTCATATTTCAAATAGAATAATTTTTGAGCATTATAATAAGTATTTCACCAATTACTGCTAACAAAAAGCATCTGGAAATTCTTGAGTAAAGAGGAGATGCAAGATAAAAATTTAAATTATATGCTTTAAGGTTAATAAGCAAGATCCCTCACAACTGTAAGTTTGACAATGCTGTTTTCGATTCTACAATAAATTTGTACTTATAAGTACAAAATATTAAACAATTAAATAGATTCAGTCTACAGTTAATTATTACAGTTAAGTATATTATAATTAACTTTTTAAAAAGTTATTAAAAATTCGTGAAGAATGAGAAAATTTTTTGCACAAAAAAATATTAAGTTAAGTACCCGAGCAGAAATTTGTCAGGGCTCAAGTAAGGCCCTGATCAGGTTTGCCCTAACCCGGATCAGGCATTGGTAGGACAGCCTGATTGGGCCCTGATCATGAGTGTAACGCTTTTGTCCTATCAGGTCCTGATTGGGATTACCGGATCAGACCCTGATAGGGATAATCGGATCAGGCCCTGATTGGGATATCCGGACCAGACCCTGATATATATTTATATATTATATACATAAATTAATCAAATTAAAATAAAAAAATTACAATGGAAAAAATTAAAACATACATACCACCTTAATAACTATTATTATAGTCTTTCAGCCGAGAAGCTATAACTAAAATATACATGAAACGATTTTAACTATATATATTTCTAAAATGGATAATACTCTAGTGAATTTTAACCAATTGAAATTTCAGCTAGGGGTCAAATACGAGAAACCTGATCCGGGCCGGATGTATTCAAATAAAGTTAACCCTAAAAGGGTATTCTAAATCAGGCCCTAAACAGGCCCACATCAGCTTGCTCTAATAGACATTGCCCTTGTAGGACTGACCAGGCCCTGATTACGACCTGACTGTATTCAGGTTTTCCTTAACTAATTTCTGCTCGGGTAAATGTACTATTATGACGTCGATAATATAATCAAAATAATAATTCAGTTATACCATTAATAACGAATTTATTGTTTAATAAGCAATATATTATATACAGAATGGATCAGGTAAAAAACTAAATTTTGTATTATTATCCAGTTCAGGACATCGGATAAGATGAGTTTTTTCGATCAGAAACTGATCGTATGACTGGATCAACGGATAAAGTACTGCACGCTGATCAGATAGCCGGATCAACGGATAAAGTACTGCACGCTGATCAGTAACTGATCAGATAGCCGGATCAAGGGAAACGGTACTGTACGCTGATCAGGAACTGATCAGATAACCGGATCAAGGGAAACGGTACTGTACGCTGATCAGGAACTGATCAGATGGCCGTATTACGGAAAATCTGATCCGGATCTGATCATCATCCGGGTTCCCTGAACTAATTTCCAGTCGGGAAGCTAGCTATATGTTGTCGATTGTTCAGGGATCAAGATAGCTGAATACAACTTGGCCAATTATTCACACTTAAATCAGTTTTATCACGATAATATTATAGAGTGAGCAAATTTGTTATATTCTTAGCAATGACATGCAAATTTTAACTAGAGAGTATATAACTTTATTTTATGCCATTTGGTTTTGTTGGTTCAGGTTACGGTCAACTACTTAATTACCATACAGGTTCTTAGTGGAAAATCGAGAGATTAAAAACTCTTCTCGGTGCCACTTCAGTTAACGGGAATTGTTTAATGTATTGGTCTTGACATTAATTACTTCTTTAAACACTGAAATGGTTAAGTTGTTTTTCTTCTGGGCAACGACATATAGCAAAGTAATAATATGAAGCATGAATTAATGCGTCATAAAAATGTAACATATAACATAACTTAACATAACATGATATAACATAGCATAGCATAATATAACAGCATAAAATAACATAACATATCCTATATAAACAAAACGCACCAGGATATAACATGGTATCTGCATTAGAAAAACATTTTGAATACGATTCTTATAACAAAAACGAAATTATAGAAGATTATTTGTAATCGTTTTTTATACCAAATTCGTTTCGGATAACGGAGGTTCGTTCTGATCAAATAAATTAAAAAAGTTGTTTGTAGAGCTCCTTAGAATATGGAGTACTTATTTGACTGTAAAATTGGCGTCTGCAGTTTACAATTGAGATTTAAAAACAAAATACCAATTTTAATTAAAATATTATTATTAGAAACGAATTGAAAACTAAAAAATAAAATTATTTGAGACAGAAACCTTTTCCTAAATTAAATTCACACATCAGATTAGTATTTCATTGGTAGTTTTCTTTGGCATAATTTTTAATAAAATGCAGTGGTTTCAGTAATAACTGTATATTTTAAACTTTGAACATACGACAAAAATATTTTCAGTAGACTTTTACCAATATCAGCGTGGTCCGTAAGCTGATACATTATATTTCTTCGGTCTTGAAGACCTTAAGGTACGATCAGACATGCGTATTTGCGCTTTTCTTGGGTGCTGTTAATTTTGTTTCTGTACTTTCAGATGGCAATCTCTTTACAGGTTTAATTGCAATCTTGTGAATAGATGTTTTATGTTTATGGAGGAAACTTTTTGATTGTTTCAAACTCGTCAGAAAAATTGTTACCGTTCTTTATCCAAACAGTTGAAAATTTGAAAACGAAATAACATAATCTCAAAGTACGTGTTGTTTTAAATTTACCAAATGAGAACGAACGCTCGTTTTATTTTTTAGCACCGAAAACCGGGATTGAATTTAGAAAAACTCCCTGTTTTCAGTTCCGATGAAACACTCAAAAAAATTAATAACACTTCTACAAAATTTTTATAAATATACAACACATAAAATTTTGTGATAAAACTAAAAATTTTTTCCTTCAAATCCAAAAATAATTTGTAAATCTAATAAACTTTGTGTATTTTCAAATAATCTTTTTTGTAATCTACAATATTTTTGGTAAACTTACAAAAAAATTTGTGAGTTGCATATTTATAAAAAATTTGTAAAATTTACTTAGTTTTTTTGAGTGAATGTCCGGGATTCCCAAAGAACCGGGTTTCGGGATCCCGGTATTGATTGCTCTATTTTCAATGTATATCTGTACCTCGGAGGTAAACTGCACTATGTTCTATGTAATTTACTAGTAACATAGTGCAGTTTACCTCCGAGGTACTGATATTTACTACCACAAACTTTTTTATTAAATTATAAATTAAAAGTAATTCTAAATTTACAATGCCAAAAACTATTAAATGTGTTCCCCATAGTCGTGCTAATTTTTATTAAAATGAATGACAATAATTACATTTTAAATTTACTAAGTTATTTCTAATGATAATTTAAGTCAAATATTTTATAAAATATAAAGAATAAGATATATTTTCTAACTATATGAAGAAATATTTAAGTTATGTAATTATTGTCAAAGCATATTATGAAAATTTGCTGACAGACAGGCATTTTTTTATTGACAAAATTTCAAAAAACTATGTTTTATTATAAAAAAAAAACAAAATATTTTTTTTTCTTTTTTAACAGCCTCAGGGAGGGAGAAACTATTATTTTTTTGTCATAGGTTTTTTTTTGTAGATTGATATAAAAAAAACTTTAATAAAAATAATTGTACAATTTTGAGTCGAATTGAAAAGTAACGCACGTCCATGAATTTTAATTTATCAGAGAGTAAAACAAACAAAAAACTACGATTTGATAGTTGTGTATTCACGCTAAAAATTGGTTACTTTAACATTTATTACTTTAATTTAGTACATTAGTGACATGGAATTTGGATTGTTTTAATTTTATTGTTTGTTTTTTTTTGCACATAAAGTTAGGCATGTTAGTGTTAATTATAATACATTATAAATTAACGTCTTTGAATATCCGAAGGGATCCGAAGCCATCCATCTAGGGATTAGGATTTAGTTTGAAAAAATTAAGTTTCCTTAAGAAATTTAAAAACGCTAACTTTAAAGTTTTGAGGATTAAAGCTATCGGGGAAAACCCATGAAGGTAAGGCATTACAAAGATGAGAGACTATGTTGAAAAAATCACGCTGAAAAGCAACCATGTTCTGCATCTTTTTAATTGAACCGTAAAGGATGGGCCACAGTACTAGTTCTGGTGAAACGCGAGAAGTTTTCTAGTTCAGGTAAAATTGATTTAATCTCCGTGAACGTTCGTTCATTCAGTTCATCCATAATGTATTTATAGAAAATTGTCAGATAAGCAACATTCCGTCTGTGCTGCAAGGAATCAAGCTCATTAGTAAGAGTCGAGTTGCCGATCAGTTTAACAGCTCTGCGTTGAATAGAATCAAGACACTTAATACTACTAAAATATGCTCCACCCCATATTTGAGAAGAGTAGTCCATGCAGGGACGTATAAAAGATTTGTATATTAAAAGAAGTTGTTCGCTATTGAAAAACTTACGACATCGCCTCAAAAAAACTAATTTTTGAACAGCGTTCTTAGCTAGGTGAAAAATATGAGAATTCCATTTCATAGTATTTTCAACTTCTACTGCTAGGAGTCTGACAGATTCTTTCACTACAAGATCTTTAGAGTCGAACTTTACTTGAAACGGATTAGGCGTTGATAAATAGCAAACCTGTGTTTTCTCGTATTGAATTCAACACTATTAGCAAATCCCCAATCCAAAATAGTTTTAGGGTCATTATTTTATAAATCCAAAATATTTGATCTACAGTGATAAAGCGTTAACGGTGAACATAATTTAGGGTTTTCATGACACGTATGAAGCGTGCTATCATCAGCAAAACTATGGATAGGACTGTTGAATTCAACAAATCGTTAATATAAATAAGAAAGAGAGTTGGTGACAAATCAGAACCCTGAGGAACTCCAACATTAGTTGAAAATATTTCCGAAGAGACACCATCAACGTTGATCCGAAATTTTCGCTCGGAAATAAAGCTTTGTATCCAAGAAATAAGTTGCTCATCTTAATTTGCATATAAGATTGTTGGACCAAACTTTATCAAATGCTTTGGATATCAAGTGCAACACCAAAAGTTTCGCCATGAGTTTCAAGCGTTTTGTTCCAGTTACGGGTGACCAAAGAAAGTAAATCTCCCGTTGCTCTTCCTTTACGGAAGCCGTATTGTCTTTCATTGAGTAGTTTTGAAGACTCTTAGAAGCTCATTAGATTAAAAATGATGTATTTCTCAAAAATTTTAGAAACAACCAATAAAATTGAAATGAGTCTGTAATTTGTTGGATTAGTTTTACTATTTTTAGGGAGATTGGTACTGGTTGTACGCTTGTCATTTTCCATTTTTCGGGAAAAATGCCTTTCTTATATGACAAATAAAAGATTTGAGTGTGGATTGGTGCTAGCTCCCTAGTATATATTTTAAGAATAATTGGAGGAATACGATCAGGATCAGATGCTTTGTTAGTATTAATTTGTAAAAGCAGTTTCCATATGATTGTGTATGAAACTCTAGGAATCGGCTTAGGCAAGAAATTGGGTTCGCTTAGTGTAGAATTTTTAGAGAAATAATTACTCAGAAGGTTAGCTTTTTCTTTTGGGTCAATGACCGGCACATCTCTATCAATAAGAGGAGGTAGAGGAGACTTACAAAAATTATCTTGGACAGCCTTAACCGCTTTAAAGAAATTACGCGAACCAGTTGGGTGCTCAGCAAATTTGGAAGTTTTTTTTCTATTAAAGAGTTTTTTTTCTATTAAAGAGATTTTTTTCTGCACCTATTAGTTTCCTGCATATATTTCTTTCAATTCGGTGTTGTCTAAGATTTTCATCGGTTTTGTTTTGGATAAACTTTTGGAACGCCTTTTTCTTAATTGTAATAGCTTTTTTGCATTTATTTGAAAATCATAGATCAGTCTTAGGAACGGCCAATATATTAGGAATAAATCTCCCTTAAGAATAGCGAAAAATATAACGCAGCTAAGTTAGAGTCATGGTCGGTAAGACAATTACGTTTCCATGGAAACCGCTTAAAAAAACCTCTAAGACCCTCCCAATTCGCAGCTTTTTAGTCGCAAACATGACGAGGATTAGCTTGTTTTGGTGTTAGATTGTTTTGGAATTTGCAAATTTAACTGTGTAGAAATTAAATTATGATCTGAACCACTTAAAGGCTCTAATACTTTCAAATGTAGCAGGTAAGGATCATTTGTTAAAAATAAATCATGCAAGTTACTACTTTGTCCCGGAATGTCAGGCACTCTAGTAGGTTGATCTATAATTTGTGTGTAATTATAATAAAGAGAAAATAACTGAGCCTGTTTACCTATCTCATCCGTTGTGGAACTGTGTGTGAGCTTTTTTATTGTGCACATTAAAGTCAAACTATAAATTGGGTATTAGAATAAGTAGTCAACCTATCAATTTTTTCAGATAGGTCATAAAATAAGTTGATGTTCTCAGGTGAGTTAGGGGAGCGATATAGACCAAAAACAAACAACAAATCGTAAGGGATACCATATTGTTGTGTTTTGAATTTAATTCAAAATTTTTAATTCTAACATATTAGGCCGGGAGGCAGTGTTGCAAATGAAAAAGTCATTTGATGCCGGTTGATTTTTATTTATTATAATTAATTAACTCCAGTTGATGATAAATCTGGCGGTCAGGCGGTTTTAAATTAGTAAAAAAACGAATTCCAAAAGTAATTTGATACCGCTTCAAAATTTTTATGATACATGTTTACACCATGACATGTGAAAGAAAAGTGATCAGCTGATTGGCGGATTATAGGTCAGCTCCTCGTATACATCTGTATAAAAATGCAATATAGTCAAGACCTTTATGCATAGTAACTTGATGAAACTTTGGCAAATGATCCAGGTTTACTTGAAAATGGAAGATCTGAATTCATTTTAAATTTGGACAAAATGGCGGGGGGTCTCCCGAACACCTCTAAGTTTAAATCTTCAATAACTTCTAATCCCGACTTATTATCTAATGGAAACTTGGTATATAAAGTTTTAGTACTGTTTCCAATATTTCTGCATACCAACCTCCGGTTTGACACTTCCGGTTAAAAAGTTTTTTTTTCAGGTGTTTATCCCTACTGTAGTCTACAATTACCGATCGATTTTCATGAAACGTTGGTACAAGCTGTCAAGTAACATCAGAAAGATTTTATCAGCTTTTGGAGAACATTGGATAAAGGGTTGGGGAGTCCACCATACAACAGGTGGTTTTTTCCATCATGTTTTTTATGTATGTTGGGAGCATACAACATTCGTTCGTGAATGAATTTTGATGAAACTTTGGAAAAAGATGCAAATATGTATGGCAAGGAACTGATTAGTTTTTGAGCGATAGTGAACAAAGTGGTGTGGGGTTCCCCGAGCACCTGCTTTTTAAAAATCACAATAGCACCTGTACCTGATAATCGAATTAGATGAAACTGAACATAAGCATTTAGTACAGTTCGCAACAGTTCTGCATCCCAACTTCCGGTTTTTCACTTCCGGTAAAAAAAAATTTTTCTCGTACAACAGAATTTATGTTTCTTGTGATACTACTGCTTTCTTTAATATTTTTATAATTAGGACTACGTGAAATCTATTACATTGGTTAGCCTTTAATTAAAGTATTTGATGGATATTAGCTCACTTTATATCCAGAACACTGTGTTTCCAGAGCTGTGGTGTATTGTGATAAAGAAATAAAACTTTCAAATCGATCTTTAGTCATTGCACCACCCACGAAATGAGTTTTTACTTTTTAGTATAATCATCGTATTCTACGTTTCATTTACTATAAAAAACGTATTTTTAATTAATGGAGAAATGATGTTTACTGTAAGAAATAAATAAATTTATCGAGCGCGGGACGGCAAAAAATTCCATATATGGGTCATTCTTATACATACCGGAACAGATTAGGACAAAATGTGACCAAGACATTTTTGATTCAGCTGAAAAATTTTACTCATCTCATTCTGAGATATACAATTGTGATATTGATAAACTACAAAGAAACTTGGAAGACTGCCAAATGTAAACGTTTGTCTGTCGAATGTATGGATTTAAAAGCATTAACAACGCAAATGTGGCACGAGTTGCTGCTTTTACGAAAACATTTAAGATTCAAATTTATAGTCTCATATTTCAATAGATAATTAATTATAGTTATATAAAGCTATACTGTCGCCATAAAAATATGAGCTACTTTACTGCCGCCGTAAAAAAGAAAAATAGCGTTACTTTACAGCAACTTTGATTGTATGTCAAAGAAGTAAGACCTCTAACCTTCGGTAGTAAAGTTAAATTTTACAGCTGTTTGCCGAAATAAAATATTGTTCCTCACTTAGATTCAATGATCCCTCAAAACTTTTACTGCACAGTTAAAAATAAGCTGAATATGTAATGAATTACTACACATATAGGTCCTACGGAAGTTTCTATTATAAAACAATGCAAAGCTTGCTTTAAAGATTAATTTATAGCTCTTTGCATTAGCAAGTTGTTTTCAAACTTCTAGCGTAGCAAATTGTTTTCAAACTGCTACTATTTCTTTAAAAAATAAATTATGATGGAAGAGTTGTACTAAAATTTCTAGTTTTGCATTAGAATTAGTTTTAATGCAGCATCTGCTTTGCAATTTAATAATAACTAGCTTTACATAACACATATATAGTAAAGCTGGTATTAAAAAATGTAGTAATCTTTTCAACTGTGTGTCCAGCTGTCAGTTTTACCTCCGATATACCTGCAGCTGATTCTCGCTTTTATACTCTTAATAGTATTATAATTCATCAGTATGAATTTCATCTGGCATCAAATGACTTTATCACATCGCATTTTGATACCGATATATACGAGTAGCTGACCTATAACCCCCATCCGCCAATCAGCTGATCACCTTTTTTTCAATTGTTATGGTGTAAACATGTATCATACAAATTTTGAAGCGGCATCAAATTACTTATGGAATTCGTTTTTTTTACCAGTTTAAAACTCGCCACAACCACACCCCGCGCAAGTCTGACGGCTGACTCTTATTTTCTACATCACAAATAATTAATCTATCTATAACAATTAAATTCAATTGGCATCAAATCACTAACCAAAAAGCAACGCTGTCTCCCGGTCTATATAGAATAGTGTTTCTGATATATACACAAACCCCATGCTTAAAATAAAATGAAGACTCAAACTCATAATGAGGACAAAGATATTTACTACGATCTAGGTTTATAGCTTGGTCACTTATAATGGTTTCAGTTAAGAAAAGAATATCCGCTTTTAAATTTGGAAAATATAGATGAACTGATGATTCATTCCTATTATATTGGCGAAATAAATTGATGATTTTGCCATTTCAAAAAATATTTAATTGTTTTCAATTAATATTCAAACTAACAAAAAGAAAAACTAAAACAATTATTGGAGACTAGAAATAATAACAGAACAATTCTCTATTTGATAACCTTGAAACTCCGATAAATACTAAGCTCTATTATACCACCAAAAAGAAAAAACACACATAAAACGCAGTAACACGAAAACAAATAAAACCTAAATTGACTACTTCAACATAAATTTGTTTGGATATTATATTACGGTTTAAATTTGGTTTGAATAAAACAGCAAATGTTGAAGATTGAAATGCGTAGCGAATTTGTTGAAAAGGCAGCAGCTTCTCTCTCAATTAAGAAGATTTATTTAAATCGTTGACGGTCGATCACACGCAAAAATGTGAAATGAATCACAAAAACTGTGCGTTTTGCAATAAAAAGAATCTACCTACATCTTATCGTACCTTAAGTATTACAATATCGAGCAAAATGTCGAAATCTTCTTTCAACTTGAAAGGTCGTGGTCTTTTTTGCGTTTTTAAAATCGTTTGGATCTAAAACATCGAGAACTGTTCAAAAAGTGGGGGATTTGATTTTTGGCTGAAGGCTTCAACACAAATTAAAAAATGTTTAAATAATTTGAAAGATACAGAAGAAAAAAATCTGGAGATTATCAGACAAAATGTTTAGATTGTCCCAAAACATACACTGGACAAACAGCAAGAGGGTTTGATACTAGATTAAAGGAACACAAATTGAAAAAATAAATTAAGTGTTGCATAACACAAGGTAAAATTTGAACAGAAAATAGACGAAGTAAATTCAAAAATTAAACGCATATGAATCAATTTATATTTCAAAAATAAAAGATTTGATACGGATTGTGCGATAGTTAAATCTCCTTTATATAACTCTGTTTAAAATAGTATTATTAAAATATTTATTATTAAAAATAATAAATATTTTAAAATAATAATTAGTATTAAAATATTTTTCTTAAACATTAACGCCCATTAATTACTTATTTTTATTTTTTATACATTTTTTATTCTTGACGCCCACTAATTAAGTTTTTGGATTATGTGTATTATGTATATATTGTTACGATTACAGCAAAATCATAACAAATTAATGAAAGAACTGTTCTTAGAACTTTGGTCAACAATAAATAAAATTGAATGATTTTATGAATCAAATCAACATAACGTAAAATAATCGAACATTTTAATATTTTTTCAAGGTTTCTAAAAAGTGACCTCAAATTATCTAGAAATTATACAGAATCGTATATAAGCAATTTACCTCTTGTAGAATAGATTAGTTTTATTTTAAGCCGGCGATGGTAAAGTTAAAATTATAAAAGTGATTTTTAAGTTAGTTTTTGTGAATAAAATTTTAAGTGCTATTGGGAAGAAATAATTTGTGTATTATTTTAAACCTTGTGTTACTGGAAATTTCTACAATAAACCGTTGGGGTTTCTGATGCTGTTGAAAGAATATTCTAGTTAAGAATATTGTTTGCTGATTGTTTTGGAACAATTAAGGAGTTGAATACTTAATAATGCCTGGTGTGTTTGCTTACTAATCAGTGGTCGAACTCAGAAGGAGATTGGGAATTGCGTTTAACGAATTTTGAGTTAGGCCAATTCGAAGTAAGGTTGGAAAAATGTAAAAATATTATAATTTTTTTCTTTTTTATCAATAGGCTTAAGTTTTTGTTTTTATGAATTATTTTAAGTTGCAATACATACATGCAGATCATATTTTGAATATCGAAACTAGTTGTGTTAAAATTAAAATAATAAAAAAATTAAAAAAAATTATTTTACATTTTAATTTTTTTTTTTAAATTTAATCAAATATATAACTAAACAATAATATCTCATTCAAGTCACTCCGAAATAAATGTTATTTATGTCAATATTAGTCTATTTTTTGCCATATTGACGACAAAGTAATTTTGGTCTAATATTGTAAAATTATTTATTTAAATAACTGCTATTAGCTCAATTAATTTTTTAATAGTTTGTTCTTTTATCATAAGTAGGCCCGCCCGATCCCTGAGCCCGTTCCGACTAAGAATACCCGACCTTCAAATACGGCAATTTTTTTTTACAATAACGTTTACGATTAAAATGTTTATAGAGCTTGAGATTGAAACCAAATTGTCTTAGAACAATTTCTTTACTCAAGCATATATAGAAATAAGACATTTCTTCAACAATCCTTTTTCTTACCTTTATGACAACGAATTCCTGAAATTCTTCATATTCCTATTAAAAAACATTAACAAAATAAAACTACCTTTCTATTTGTTTTTGTTTATTATAAGAACTGTTTATTTTTATTTTATATCACTATACAGTTCGGACATCATATGAGTTTCTTTTTAAAGTTTTTATTGTTACATTATTGTTATTTTGTGAAATTTTAACATTAATTAATTTATATTTTCTTAATATTTTATACTTTTCTAGCTTTTTGTTATAACTGTTAGAAATGCGCATTAAAACATACGCATAGGATTGTTTATTTAAATTATTATTATATGAGTTTTTTTAAATAATAAAATAATTTTTTATAATTTGCCTTTTAAAGCTGGGTTAACATGGTTAACTTACATATTCTTATATTAATCATTTTTTAATATTGTATTAATTAATACAAGTAAATGATTTATTTTATATTTTGCATGAATATTTAAATATGAATATACGGGGTAGCATTGAGAGTTAAATAAGTTTGTGAGAATATCTAACAGATGTCACCTCTCTCTCTCTCTCCAATGAAGGTGTTATGATTTGCATATATGTGGGATTTATTATTGTTATTTTAATAAAGGTACACTAGATCCTTCAATATTTTGTAATTTTAACATTATTATAGTAATAAAGTGATATTACATTCAGTACAATTAGATATTGATTGAATTTGAATGATAATAAAATATGTTTTTAGATTTTTACGAGTATTTAATAAATAAATAATTAAAATTACTGAATTATTTTTAATGGAAAATTGATTCATTTGTGTGATTTATATAAGCGGAAGGTTACTGTTTTTTTTTATTAAATACTTAGTTCCTTGTTAGATGATAATAGTCAGATGATAAAAACATTATTTACCTAAAAACATGATAAACCAAATTGATTTTATCCTGGACGTGCCACAATGAACATTTGTATTTTTTACGTCAATCATAATTCCATCAAAATATATTACTTATAATTTTTAAAAAAAAAATCGCTTGATTGATATCAATACAAAAAAAATATTACTTGTTAACATTTATATTTTAGGAAATGCATCAACCTAGTTATATATTTTGTGATTATCATTGGTGAAATTTTTGTATGATTGATTTTGTTGTTTCTTTTATTTCTTCAATAAAATATTACATCAATTGATATTTAATAACTATTATTTTAAAGTTATCTGTTTGTTTTTTAAAAAATTTTATTAAATGTAATTAGGTACAAAGGAACATTTTTGCTTATAATTTAATATTTTAGAACTATTGATTTTAATGTTAGTTTTTTATCTTGATCAAATCGAAACTATAATTATTTAAAATTAATTGTACAAAGTCGATCTTAGTTCCATTTTTCTTTACAACAAATAGACAACTTTGTACATAAAACGTATCCTAGCTAAAAATAATTATAAATTTATACTTGAGCTAGCAACATTTAGTGAAACAGTTCGACAACTTCAACCATAATAACAATCAATCCTCTATTTATCCATAATTAAACTATAACGTAATTGCTGAAGTTGTGTAACTCATTTTAATTTTAGCGACTGTTTGAATAATGTTTTATATAATAATTATGCTGTTGACTAAATTTTAAAAATCAATTGTATTTAAATGTAATTGCTTGTCGCTGTCAAGTTATCTATTCAAAATATTAAATAAATTAATAAAATCTAAAAAAAACTAGTTAAACTAATTTCTTTATTATAGCAGCAGCTGAGTTTAAAAAAATTAATTCAGTGCATTATACATTAGTTTTAGTAGTGAATATTATATGGGCTTTGTTGACCCTTACTACAACCAGGTGAAATGCTAATTTTAATAAAAACGTTTTTCATCACTTAATGGTTTCATGATGAAAAATTAAGCGATGTCAAAGAACCCGTTAGTTCTTTACCTTCTTCCTACATTTATATCGGCAATGTACTACGGAAGTATGTTTTATTGTAATAATTCTATAGAAATTTTTTTCTTTGCAAAGTGATTATCCCTACACTAGAAAATCCAATTTCAACAATCCACTATCTGAATAATGGCAAAGGATAAGATGCTGATAAAACGGTAGCAAAACCATACCATTTTACTGTGGAATATAAAACTCTGTCCAAGAGGAAGTATCTACTGGATCGAAAACAGCCTTAATTATTGTTACCATACATAAACCAGGTTATTGCGTAAATTGTACGGGTTATAGTAGCATCACTCACTACGAATATAAAATACTAGTTATTGTTTTAATAATTCGACAAATCCTTTCATAAAACTGTGTCTATCAATAAGGATCTCACCACGCTTATCAACCACAGATCAATCGACTACCGAGCACTTCTTGAATGATTCTGGGAATGTTGAGAGTATAACAGCATTCAATATGTATATGTAGATTTTCAGCAAGCATATTCAAGCAAGTTAAGAAAATAAAACAGATGCAAAATAATAAATCCGCATGATGTGAACTAATGAAAAAACAGGAATTACTATTTTTCTGAGCATTTATGGAACATTCTCCAAAATAAAATTTCCTACTCGAATATTCTAGCAAGATATTGATTAAAATTGTATCCCTTTGCAGACAGTTGAAGTCGAAAAGCGATATTGTGAACAGTGATAAAAAGTGTAAATAAGATACAAGTAGGTATTGGCATTTAAATAAATGTTTTAAATGTTATGGAATATAAATTGTCTGTGTACTATATTGGCGGTGTATTCCTACTGGAAATTTCTACTACCAACCGTGGCGCATCTGAAACCAAAGCCCGTATTGCAGCTACATAATACATAAGTGTTTACGCACAGTCAAAAGATCTGCGAACAAAATATAATTGTAATTTTTATTGATGATCATACAAACAATAATTGCTCCATGTACAGTGCCGCTTCTGAAGATCAATTTAGGATCCAAAAAACGCACGAAATAACTTCTAAGTTGCTACAATGTAATTGAATTCATCGAATATAACCGGAATGGATAGCGTGACTACGTAGATCTCCACACTACAATTATAGATTATTAAAGTATCCCAACAACAATCAGATTATGTTCGTCGGCAGGGTAGTATCAGTTACCAACTGACGGGATGACGTCACTGGAGGTATTTGTGTTACATAAAAGGAGGCGAATGAAGCGATATAAATGGAAACTGAGGGATTCCTACAAATAGGACGGTAAATATTGAACTATTTGATAATGGGCGTGCATAACAAATAATTACTTTACTAAGTATTAGGTTCATGAGAAACTTTTCTAAATATTATTCACACTTTTTGGCGCATTGCTTAATGTTTTGGGTCTTAAGGAGTCGGTTGTTCGTGCAATGTAAAACGTAAGATAAGCAAATATTTCAAGCTAGGATTGAGAAAATAAAAACAAAATAAGCAAACAGTGAATAATTCAAAAAAATTTGCAAGCACGAAACTAAAATTGGATTGCAAATAATTTAACTAGGGGCATATTCCTTGGTTATGTGACGCAGTCTTTTTCAATGATTAAGTTACCGTTTCTTCCACTAAGCAATTGTGTGGCATCATCAAGGAATATTCAATAACCGAAAACTGAGTGGAGTTCATACACCAGCACCTCTTAGATATCAGCTTGACTAGTGATATCGTACTGCAATTGCCAGTGGTATGTGATATTGCACGTTAGCAGGAACTAGAGCATACGAGATTGTTACCCGTAGATCATAAATTTAAAAATATATACAAATTAACGCGTTATGCATATCTTTACACGCCCCTTATAAATCGAAATAAAAAATATTAAAAGTCTGATATAATGACACCAGTCACCAGCTGTTTCAAATATTTTGTAAAAAATAGTGGACTGAAGTAACTAACATCTTTGAATTTCATTTAAAAAACGCCCGTCTGCAAAATGTTCTTAATAACATTTTATTAGCTTGGTATATGATATTTACCTACATACTTACTTGAGCAATATGAAATTGCCAACCACAGAGAAAAATGTGAAAATTACAAAATACAGCAAAAAAGTTCACTGTGTTTGTATTGTGAAGCTTAAACCAAACATAATGCGTTCGTATAGATCATAACCTATCACAACATCACATAATACAATATAACAATACATAGCAAAATAACATAAATTGATACTTAATTTATTGAACTAAAAATCAAAATTAAAATTCACTTGAACTAAAAGTTCCTGGTCTTCAATGTAGCTGGAGACCGAGCATGAGTCTTATTACAACTCACTGTCCTGTAACTAAAAGATTTATAAATACAAAATTTATCATAATGAATTTATTGCCACATTTACAACCTGTGATCTGACCTTTGACTTACACGTTTTCGCCATAGAAGACGGCCGGCCGGTCGGCAGAGACAGAATTAATTTTATTAGCTTATTTAGAACTTAGAAGTTAGAGCTTTTATCCATCAAATATTTAGAGGTTTTATCCATCAAATACGCATTTCTAATTATAAAAACAGGGGCTCCGTAGGCTCAACCACTTTGTTCAACTTTGAAACGAATCCACTAATCCAGATCTTCAATTTTTAAGTGAGCCCGGATCATATACTAAAGTTTCATCAAGAAACGTATGGAACGTTTTTGACATATTTTGCCAAGTTTCATCAAAATTGATTCATCAAGGAAGGCTGTAGTGTCTCAACAGACATACATTTGCTGTCCGACCAAAAAGTGAAAAACAAATATTTTTATTGGAAGTGACAAACCGGAAGTTGGGATGCAGAACTGTTTAAAATCCGACTAAAGGCACCAATTTTTATCGGAATCGATTGTTATATACGTATATCTTCGGTCTGAAAGACCTAAGTATTACAATCTTGAGCCAGTGAAAATTGTATCCCCACTGGTTTGACATTTCTCGGCGTTAAGGATTTTGATGAGTTTGAGTTTTCAGCAAAACACTTTTATGAGGACATTGTTTTTAGTTTTGGTCAGCGATATATATGAAACATAAAACTCTTTGTTAAAACAAAAATATTACAATATGACAAATTCATATTTCGTTCAAAATTCCAAAAATATTTTAAAAATTAAATAAAATCAAAAACTCAAACTTTTTTCAAAATTCTAAAAATATTTCAAAAATTATTCGAAAATCAAAGTATAAAACTTTTATCAAAAATTCTAAAATTATTGCAAAAATTATAATAAAATCAAAAATTAAAACTTTTTCCAAAATTGTAAAAATATTGCAAAAATTATTACAAAAATACAAATTTTTCAAAATTTCAAAAATATTTCAAAAACTGTAACAAATTCAAAAATTTCCATGTCCAATTACATTTACGTCATACAAACAACTAAAGTTTTTTTCCAAAAAATTGGCTAAAAAAATAAATAAAATCATTTTTTTGACACACTTGACAATATTTTTTTGACAAACTTATAATGCAATAAAATTCTCAATAATAATAATCTTATGTTCATTATATTTCATTTAAATAACTAATTTTATTTTTTTCTAAGCAAAAAAATGAAAATCATTCTTTTGACACACTTGACATTATTTTTTTGACAAACTTATAATGCCATAATTCTTTATAATAATAATAAAATTTCATGTCATACAAATAATTAGGGTAACTAAAAATATGGACTATGTAGCATGTTTTTCTTACAGCACTTAATTAAAATATAATTAAGCTTAAAATCTGCTTCAGGTAAAACTACAACTTTTAAGCCCTACTTGTTATAGCATATTTTTGCATATTTTACTCTGAAATGCATATAAGTGCATACCCAACTAGCATTTTAACTTCTTTTAAAACACTAAACAGTCTTACCGAAACTAACTTCCCCACCTTCATTGTTTCTTTAAAATTTCTAAACAGTTTCGATAAAGGCCATTTGGAGAACTTTCCCCGCCTTTAACGAAGCTATAATTTGTAAAAGACTTCGGAAATAGCTTCGGTACGGTCTTTTGTAAGCAGTTATGCAAGCTGAATAGAAATTAAGGTTTGACAAGTTATAGCTTCGGTAAAGTACTTCTAATAGCTTGTTTTAAGCAATCTTTAAGCTATTAAAAAATGTGACAAAATTTTACAATGTTTTTTATATATCTACACTCTTTTAACGTAATTATTGTTATTTTTATGTTATTTATACAGTGTTTAAATTTAAGTTTTTGTTTACGGTCGCATCAAGTTTCGAAACCTGGTCCTTCGATCGTTTGTCCTGCACGCTATCCAATCGGCTGATTTAAATGTTAAGAAACAATAAATATCTTTGATAGTAGTTACAATAAAAATAGCTTCTATAAGACTTCCATAAGACTTCCATAGAATTTAGTTTTTTAATTTAGATGTAGAAAATATAGTATATAATTCAGGGGCTTATTTTTTATGGAAAAAGGTATATGACATGTAACTGCAATGGGTTTTTTAACGATGAAATTATAATCTAAGGTAAAAGAATATTGACAAATCTATTTTCTATTTGTTTTATTAGTTCAAAGATTTTAAGGAAAACAAAATTAAGGGGTTATATTTTTTCACTCATTAACTTTTAGGGTATTTACACCTTTATTTGAACAATATTTTAGTTTAAATAAAAAGTTTTGCAATTGGATTTTTAATAGGTGTCACAACACATGCGTACTAAGGTGCTGATGAATGCAGTTAATTTTTAAAAATGTTATATAAATATAAACTAATAACAAAAGAAGCAACGATATATCACACCCATCCATTTGCTGTAAATTATTTTAATAGAGTGACTAAATTATGAAACTCTGTATCGCCTCAGTTCTTCCTGACGAGTTTGGCTCTCAGAAATGTAAAGAAAATTCATATACCATTATTTACAAAACTTTAAATTTTCTCTATTCCATTCTAGTTGATTTTTGATTCTGATTCTCGAATCTAATTGATTATGATTGTGATTCTCGAATCTAATGGATTATGATTTTGATTCATTTTGTTGTCTATTTAAAGACTCTAAATAAAAAACATTTTATATTGTGCAAAATAAGTCTAAATAATAGATTAAAAAAACAAAAACCACCTTATGCACAATACTTTTTTGACAAAAACGAATCGATTTCAATTTCGTATAAGCTTCAATTTCATATAAACTCATTCAAATTACATGTCACATATCTTTTCCATAAAAAGTAAGCCCCTGAATTAAACTATATTTTCTACATCTAAATTTAGTTGAAATAATAGAAGCAATAGCTTCCGTCAGTTTGACATATTTCGTTTCAGATATTGAAGCAATTTTTAGACTATGACAGCTGTGCTTCTATATACGATCTGTAAACAGTACAACCGAAACAACTACAATCCTAATGACAGCTATAACTTCTATAACCTTTTTTCGGAAGCTTTATTTAGTGTTGTGTAGATAAGTTTCGGTAAAGCTTCTAATATTAAATATAGAAGTATTTTAGAAGCTTTCATTTCGATGGTGGGGAGACCTTCTCTGTGGATGTTGTATAGAAACTTTATAGAAATAAAATATAACTAGCTTCCACTTAGAAGCTTTAGCGAAGCTTTATTGAAGCTAAAACTTGTATAACTCAAAATTGAGAAGTAAGTTTGCTAGTTGCGTATTTCACCAAGAGTGCATATTTCTGCAAAATTATGAGTGTTTACATATTTTAATACATATTTTTAATACATATTTTTAGGGAATATTATTCCTTATTTCACCAAAGTCTGTATTTTTGCATATTTTCATATAGGTACGAGTTTTTTTCTAGATTGATGGTGACAACTGACGAATGAGCTTCGAAAAATTGGACATATTTTACCATCGCGGCACTAATATTTAGGGTCCTGTCTTTTGAAAATGGAACACTAGTGCTGAGACTTTGGTGTTCGCCCGACTTTTACAATCGATTTTCTGGGCATCTATAGGTCCTATCAACCTAAGGTCTTGGAACGCTCATAAAAAGCTGCTAATTCTAGTTTTGTTTTGTCCTTTTAAGCAGATATCGAATAAGAAAATCTTACCGCTTGTTATGGCATTCAGATAGGTGTCATATTAGATGTTGAGTTTTTTTAAGGCGATTGTATTCTTTTCTTAATTTTTGGATCCTTGGTGTTGACATATTACCGAAAATGTTTGTGTTTGGTTGTGCGCGACCAATCCCCTTAACTTAGAAAGTGACCGATAAATAAATTTGGTAAATTTCAAAATTTCTAGAAAATTTTATCAATATACTATAGCAATCTCATCTATAAAAAACATAGCAACCTCCTAGAAATTGGGACTAGAACTGTGTTTTGAGGGGCAAGGAATTGCAATTCTTTTATGTAATTTGAATAACCCTTGGTTTCGTATTTTTCTGAAAATGCGTTATTTTTATTCTGTACCAGACTTAACTCAGAACGTATTTCACCAATCAATTTTATAAAATTTACGCTAAAAGTAAATTGAATTTTAAACGAAAACCACTATGATCTCTCTGAAATTTGTTGCTCTCAGTTTTGAGGTGCTATAAGCTGCAAGTGGAAAACGAAATTTTGGTTAACTCAATTGTTTCAATTTTAGATTTAATTCTGAAAGTTTGAAAGTTCTAATTTCTCGGTAGATTTCATAAAAAATCTACCTATTGAGTTTTGAAATATCATTTTTTTTTATTTAATAAAAAGTGTTGTGTTAAAGGAATTACAATATGTGTCACAACAACACATAGATACCTTTAAAGACCTAGATCCCACAACAACATGCGCTCTTAGGTGTTGATGAACGCTTTTTTAAACTTTTGTGGATTGAACGACCCCGAGACAATTGATTCGTGCAAGGCATTCCTTTTGTACACTGTGCGGACAAAGAAATCTATCTGCATTCTTTCGCTTTATGACAGTGAGTGATCTCTACAGTTTGGTATTTTTGTCAGCATATTGATCTAAAGTACTTACTTAGGAAATAATTTGAATTTTTTCAATTCAAAGGTATGGTTGAATTTATCTCAGAGCAAAACGCGGTTTTTCTCTTTTTCGTGTTTCGGTTGGGATTCGAACTCGTAACCTTATCAATGCAAGTGAGTTCGAATCCTCTGGCAGACATGCTATCCACTTCGCCACCAATGCGATGGTATTGAATGATGATATCGATGAAGTTGAATCTTCAACAATTACTCTATTTACTTAAGTTGAATTCATAACTGACATTAGACTCCCATCATTGAAAATATGTGTTTTTTGATCTATCAAATTTTTTAATTTTCTTTGATTTCACGCAAACATTTTGATAAACCTTACGGCAAATTATATGAATACCGGTATTTTGAAAAAATTTGTGCAGTCCATTTATATGCAGTTCGGGTAAAGAAGCATTCAGGCCCTTGCATTTTTGCCCTATAACAATGAGTGATCTAGTCACTTTGCACATTTAGCACAACTCAACTGGTGAGTAAAACGATGAAAAGAATATGTTTTAAGCATGATACATCTGATTTTATCAAAGCACTGTTTGTGGCGATATTTACAAAAACAGCGATATGAGCAACAGTGGGAAGATGTTGAAGGAAATCAAGATTTGATCCTAACTTTCCGTCATCTACAATTCGTATAGCATGTTTTTTAAAGCCAAGCGGGATTTTACCAAACTTGACAACTTTTTTTTGTATCTTGGAGGTCCTTTTTTGCATCCGAGAAGGTCAATTTTTTTAGACGCACTCTTATTCATCGGCATTTTCAGATCGTTACTGAGTAAGTCATTGAAAATTGTGACTCCCAATAAACAAATGCTTACGCATTCGACTATTTATCCGCCACACATACTAATTGAAACCTCGTTGTTAAATTTGGCCTTTGTTCTGCAAACAATCAGTAATTGTGTTTTGGTGGAATTAAAATTGACCAAATTTTACTCACTACAATCAGCGACATTTTTAAGGTTCCCGTTTCATTTACGACACCGTTTCACCGAGGACCATTTATTTGTTCATGCATTTGCCCTTTAAAAATAGAAGAAAAAATGACTTATGCAGTGTACTATCGACTGCAAAACTATTTATTAAGTTACTGGTGATTTTCAACAATTCGTTGATATAAATTAAAAATAGAGTGAGAGACAAAATTGTACCTTGGACTATTGGTTTATAATTTGAAACATCAAATTCCATTCATTTTTGAGTATGCGAGCTGCACATTGACCAACTTCCACTTGATCAATAGCATGAAGGAAAAATATCATATTTATAAAATTTGTGGAAGATTTTGGTTTAAGTCGTGCAAATTCTTTTGAAAATGTTTTTAGAATGATATGTGGGATATTGGTATGGAAGCTTTGTTGATTTTAAACCGCCTTAAAAGATTTTGAATCGTTTTGGGTTTGAAAGAAGTTCTTTCATATTAACTCCTGAAGACAGAATTAAGAGTACTTCTTTAGGAGTTTTAGTACGAATCACAGCGTTTCGTGAACAAATTATCTTTCGTTGCAAGGTCAGTGACGATTATATCACCAATGATATAATGGATATATTTTTATTGGGGTTTCGTTATTGAAAAGGAAAATTTATTAATTCCGAATTGAATGGTTTCTGTAAAGTTTTGAGCAGAAACATGTTATAAGAACAATAACGAATAAAATGAAAACTTCGCAAAATTTTGAAGTCCATTGGTGTCAATTTTTGAGAGGGAAAGAACTTTACGGGATTTGGGCAGTTTAGATTTTAGTAAATAAATTTTGATTAACTGATGTACATAATTAATATTTAATAGTAGTCAATTTCCAGTACTACCGTTACTGACACTCGTAATATGTCGGGTCTACAGTATATGATAGCGGACAAAAGCTCGGATCTATACCTCACTATCTCAGGTAAGCTAGTCCCGTATCTATGATCAAAGCACTATGACCTCTTAGGAACCGAATTAAAATACAAAACCCTAAAATCATATATTTCTATGGCTTCTTACGGTTTTAGAGCATGTTTTAAATTCATAAAATAGTTTTTTTATGCTCTAAAAATGCTTTTTATAGTGAATATTTTTGGTTGCCCTACAAATAATTAATTTTATTTTTTCCAAAAAATTGGCTAAAAAATAAATAAAAATCTTTCTTTTGATACACTTGACAATAATTTTTTGACAAACTTATAATGCAATAATCTAACATCAAGATTTCTCCACATTCCATGTTACTACTCATTTTCTCTTAAAATGAACATTTTTTAAACAAAAACAATGTAAATTTTCTTGTTTTGACACACTTCATGAGTCATATTTAATGTTCAATTACATTTCATGTCATCCAAATAATAATTTTTATGTTTTATATATTTCTAGTCGAAAACCCAAGTAATGTTTCCCAGAATAGGTTTCTCAAAAAAATTGGGAAAGAAAATATATGAAAATCAATCTTTTGACACACTTAACGATTTTTTTTGACATACTTCTAAAACAATAATCAAGGTCCTAGTCTTACATCCGGATCTTAATCATCCAGATTTCTCCAGATGCGAATTAACTACTCATTATCACTGAAAATAAACGTTTTTTAAGCCAAACATATGAAAATTTGCTATTTTTGACACACTTAATGATTTTTTGACACACTTCCGGTACAGTTATCAAAAACATCGTCCTCCGGATCTACCCATTGAGTATACCTATTTTTAGAAAAAAAAATTTTTGAAGTCCCTCTAGCGGTTTTCTAGATTTCGTATGTAATCGGCCGGCAGACATACATTTTTTTTTGCTTTTTTAGAATCAGTAGGTCCTAAAACGTCGAGAAATGCCAAAAAAGTGGGGGAGAATTTCACTTTTGGCTCATGAATTCAATACTTTGGTTTTTTCAAAACCGAAGTAATTTTAAATATTTGAAGCTACGTTAAGGAGTGAACTTTTTAAATCGAATTTTTTAGAAAACCGTTACAGTTACGCAAAAAAGTACTAGGTAGTATGTTTCTGTGGCAAATTTTTTAAGTTAGAAATTTTATGAACGCTATTTTTTCGATGAGTCACCGTTATCGAGATTTTTGTGAAAATCCATTTTTGTGACCTTTGACCCCGTGTAAAATTTTTATCGATGGGGACTTTTGGGATATTGTTAAGAGCCACATAAAAAAGGTTCATATACGTAAAGAAGAGTTGTTTTGTCGAGAAATAAGATTGATTGAAAATTGTTTATTGTAAACAAGGAGATTAATAGTGTCTTCTTTTCGACTGTACCGAACAAGCACCGACACCAAATTTGTATTCTTTTGAGTTTCGACTGCAATACATTACAAAAAAATTCGATGTCGAAATGTGTTCGATACAATACCATTTAATACACCTATAGAGCTTTGTTTTCTCCAGAATGTTTAGACCTTGCATCTCATGTAGTGAGAGACAACTTTCATCTCCTCTCATCCACGTCTCATTTTAGAATTTACCTTGTAGAAATACTAAATTCATGGGAAAGAAAAATGGTTTGAAATATTCCAAGTTTATAGTCCACTACATTTTGTTTTTATACCAAACCAAAGATTTATTTTTGAGTTACCATGCTAACGTCAATCAAGTGTCGAAATTTAGGGGGGTGGAGAGGCTACATACTAAAAATATTTTTTGTACAATAACACAAAAAACATGGATTGCAAAATTCTAAACACAATTGTAATGTTTCTTAAATTAAGTGCTCCTTCATATGACACCCCACTTATTTGGGTCAAATTTTTTTTTTATTTACTCTCCCCAAACCCATCCCCTAAACACACAGAAATATAATTATTTGAGACTTCGCTATGATTTTCATTTCAAATTTACCAATCTTCCTGATTTTGTGAATTTTTTCAAATTTTTCTGTTAATCATCGTCGAAACGTAGGGTGCGAACGGTCTGAAAGTTGCACTTTTTTGACAATAACTCATAAACTGTGCACCGCAAAATTCTAAAATAAATTGCAATGATTTCTAAATTAGGTGCTCTTTCAAATGATACTTGCTTGGGTCAAAAAAGTTTTTTTTTACCCTCTCTACCCCCGTCCCCTAAATACACAGAAATATAATTATTTGAGACTCCGCTATAATTTTCATTCAAAATTTACCAAACTTCCATACTCTATGAATTTGTTCAAATTTTTCTGTCAATCAGTGTCGAAACGTAGGGTGGGGGGAACGGTCTGAAAGTCCCCCTTTTTTTGCAATAACTCAATAACAATAACTCAAAAAGTGTGCACCGCAAAATTCTAAAAAACATTGCAATGTTTTCTAAATTAGATTCTCTTTCAAATGACACCCCACTTGACCACGTTTTAAATAGTGTTTTTCCCCTTCTCATTTCCGCCCTCTTAATAAATATAATTAAAAGTATATGACACTTTTATATATTTTTATTAAAAACTTACTAATTTTTCTCTCATTCCAAACACATTTGAAGATTTTCGATCAGTTAGGTTCGGAGCTAATTAAGGTAAGAAAACACGAATAAAACGTCATTATTCAAAATTATACAAAAAATAGTGAGGTGTAAAATTCCAAAATAAATTTTAAAGGAATACTGAAATGAAGCCCTTTCATATGATACCCTACTTGAATCTATAAAAAAAATGTATTTTCTCAAAGGTCTCACATCGTAACCCTATAAACCAAACGAAAACAACTTTAGTTTTATTTGTATCTGTCATCTTATGTGGACAGGTTAGTTTTATACGCACCTCAAATTTCAGGTCCATAGCATTTTATAGTTTACGATAGGGTCACCAACATAAATTTTAGCCCATCCGGGACAAAAAAACGAAATAGGTACATTTTTGTTTAACGACTTTATTGGTTCTTGTCAATTTGTACTATGTATTATTTTCAACAAATTAACGTTTTGTGAAATTTTGAGTTGAAATTCTTCGCAAGACAAAGCGATAATGCACCTTGAAACAACAATTTCTTTTAAAGTGTCGATCCATTAGTGAAATTTTTCCGATGCGCATAAATTAAAGTCCCTGGGCCGGCGCCGATTTCATGTGATGATTACCACACATTTTATACTTCGTGAGGAGCCTGTCCTTGACGAGCCCGAAAATATTTGTTCTGCGATTTTTTTCAAATCGGCCGCTTTTGCGTTCGGCAAGCTCCGAAAAATGCCGATTGCCCGGGATCTTGTAAATTTGCAACATTTTTTTTTTAACTGTAGGGGTTGGAAATTTGCAATTTGATTATCCGTAAAATGGCCGGTACATTTTGCATCAATACTCAAGTTGCTGTTGGTCCATTCTGCTAGTTTTTCAGTGTTTAAATACTGTTTAAAGTATTCCATTTCGGTAATATCGTTCCCATCAAAATATTTACGAACACATTGAAATGTTTTTTCGATGTCCATTGAACATCACTAATGAGTTGAATATAATCCACTAAAAATGGCAAATTACTAAAAAGTGAGTTCTCCAAAGCTCCAAATATTCCACACAATGAGTAAAAATTTATGACATGGCCAATAAACCATTCTCGAGTTACAGCACCTTTATTGACGATATTTAATATTAGCTGCATTTCATGAAACCGTGTGATCCGGATCCGCTTAAGTTTTACATGCAAACTGATATACAAAAATAAAGTTGGATCTGATTTTGCATGTAAAACTTAAGCGGATCCCGATCACACGGTTTCATGAAATCACAGCTAATATCAAGCTTATCGTTGGAGAAAGGAATTCGTGTTCGATTTGGGGCTGGTACTCTTCTAAAACTTCTACTGCAGTATTTGTCTCATTCAACACATTTTACATCGTTATGAAAAACGGAGACTTGATTATGTAGAAAAAAAGCCAAAGCTCCCCGGGAACGAATTTCATTTCTACAGTAGAAAGTTTCTACACCTTTTCCATAGGAAGACTACTTACACAACACTACGATTCTATCTCGATTCTTTATATAAAATTTTAATGACTTTTGATTGGTGAAATCTCTGGTCAGACTGCCATCTATAAGCTAATTTTACAAAACTGAACTAAAACAAGAAAAATGCAACAATAAAAATTGTATAACTTTATGGTTTAGTATAGTTTGAACGTGAGCAAATAGTTGCAATCACATTTAAGTATAAACACATTACCATAAACAATATTTTATTAAGGGTTTTAGAAGTGTGTTTAAACTAAATATATTTGTTGCTTTTTAATTTCGAGTATGTAATAACGCAATTTTGATTAAAATTTATGTTTATAATAATAATACCTATTTGCTCAAATTTTTACAGAAAGTCAACAATAATGGCGAATGATAAACGATTAAGTTCTGGTAAGGTTGAACGTGGAAGAGGTATCCAGCGACATAAAACATCTGTATTATATTAAGCTAAAATAATTTTAAAATTTATTTCAATAAATTATTTTTATATTTTCAGATACATTGAAAACAGCTAAAACACAAAATGATGAATAATCTCCATCAATACGTAATAAAAGCTACATAATTTAAATGTTTTAGATTTCCTAATTTTTAATAAAAATTAAACTAAAACTATTAACCTACATAAATATGTTAACCGAAATAAATAATTTTTATTAAAGTTGTACCTATAGATTCAACTAAACAAAAATGTGTTTTATTTATTTCAATGTTTTATTTAATTTGGTTCTCGATTTCTACCTATAGAATCGTAGAATTAATAAAATTTCTATAAAGAATCGTTAAAGAAAGTTGTATAAATTTCACTATAGAATCGTTGGGGAATATTCCATAGCGATTCAAGTGGTAGTATTACATGATGAATCGTACTAGAGCATTCGTTCACGAATCTGGCGGAAATTTGATTGTTTTTCACACAAATTTCCATACCTTTTCCATCACAATTCTACACCTCAGAGAAGAAGTTTCTTCAACGATTCATGATCGAACCGATAGCATTTTATTCGCTGGGTCAGACGTTTCATTTTCAATAAAAACATCAATGGTTTTTGGGCATTTTTCACACGATAAAACCTATAACTTTAACACCCCGATTACCGAATGCAAGTCATGTCACTATAAATGACTAAAGTCACATCGCATCAATTTTCGTATTGTTGGTCGTTTTTTATGAACGACAGATGTCACTTTAAATGACATTTTAGTCGCCTCAATTATTCATGTGACAATAATTTTTTCAAACGTCTTTAATTGTATTTGTGAAATTGAAGAACGTAAAATGTAATTTTTTTTTAGTTTTGGAGTTCTTTAGTTTCAGAATTTTTAGTTTTAGTCGTGACGGCTTTTATCGACTTCAATAATACCAATTTTTAGCCGACGTGACATGGGGTTCGTTCGTAAACACCAAATCGCTAGCTTATTTTCCTATTTTGACGTTTGTGGCTGGAAATGGTCGTTCTTAAACTATTTCTTGCCTATTTAAGCAAGCGATTTGACAGATAAAGTTGTTCGGAAACTCCATTTCTATTCCAAAATAGGCGATTCAATCGCCTATTCTGGACTCGCTGTTTTTGAGATCCTAAATAAGAACTGAGATCTAAAAGTGACATTTGCGGTTTTTATTTGATTTTAATCAAAACAAATGCAATATTATTATTAAAAATATAAATTTTATATTTTATTTTGTGTGTCTCATTTATTTACTAGAAATATGAAAATTGTTTTTTTTTTAAATCTGCATCAATATTTTAATACAAAAATTAATCAAATAAAAATTCAAAACATAAATCATTTGTTTTTATTTTTCATAACTTGAAATCTGCAAATAATAATTTTTTCACACAAACCAAAAATGTTTTGTGTTGTGTTTAGTTTGTTTTTCCTGTTGTTAAATTATTATAACTATTGTGATAAGTTTTAATACATAACTATTAATTTTTAATACTCCTTATATATATTTAGGCAACTGGTCGTTCGGAAACAAAATGCCAATTCTTGTTCTTGTTGAAGAACTGATAGCCACGCCTCTTGAAATGACAGTTGCCTATTTTAGAAAATAAGCAAGCGATTTGGTGTTTCCGAACGAAACCATGATTATAGTCATATCACCTGATGAGACACGATTTCAGTAATCGGGGTGAGTTGAGCGTTAACCATTTTGTTTTGCTTGCGCCAAGTAGTCGAGGAGTCAAACTCATGCCAATTAAAAATTAAATTTTAATACAACTTTTTTATATCTTATAAAAAAATGTTGTATGCTATTTGGTGCTAGAAAAACAGAACAATTCGGCACTTTTTTCAATATTCGCGGACAATTTCCGGGACATTGCCAATGCGGAACGGCAGGCTTTAATCCGGGACTGTCCCGGAAAATCAGGGACGGTTGGTCACCCTAGTTTACGAGATAATCGATATAATGTGAAAAACTAGTTTTACTCTCACCAATAGGGTTCGTTATAAAAAACGAAAACGTAAAAAAATAGGAATTTACCAATGATTTCATCAAAACTTCCAGAATCTTCGGTTGACCATTCCCAGAAATTTCAACAAAACATATTTACTAATCTCAATGTTATTTTGATTATATAAACAAAGTATATTTACCATATCTTCCCTCCCTCTCTAACTTAAAATCAACCATATTCAACTTCATACAAAACAGAATCGATCACGCTAATCAAACAAAAAATTTCATCAATATGATTTTAAATATTAATTGATTTATATAAAATCAGACGCTAGAAATTTTAAAATTATAATCACTTAACACAATTTTATTTACCAAGATCAAACAAAAACATAAAAAAAACTAGGATTATTTGTTTACAAAAAAAAAGATAAATCCATTTTTTTTTTCATCAATGGTAATAATTCCACTTCATGTAGTGACGATTACGACTTTTTTTTTCTTCAATTAAACACAAAACAAGTTCACTCAATCAATAGTAGTAGTAATAGTAATATATAGCTATCTCATTCTAATATTAAAAGAATAACAAAAACAAGATACGCCATTTTGAATTGTTTTTTGTTAACACATTCCAAAGTAGTATTTTATTATTTTTATTTTTTGTTTATCTCACTATTATTTACTATTTTATTTTTTATATTATTTCTAAATTAAAACAATTTGTTTTGTATTTTTTTTCTTTATCAGATTCACTTCAAAATAATATTAATTATTTATTTACTTATAAAAAAAAGGAAACAGAAAAACTAAATTTGAGATAAAACTATTTTTTGTTTAAACTAAATAATATTATTTCACAGCTCATTTTTTTTATTTATTTATAAAATATAATTGTTTTAAACAAAAACAAAAAAAAAATTTTATCAATTATTACTAATATTTGTTGTTTTTTTTTCATAGAAAAAATTAAAGTTTTTTTTTTTTGTTTTGTTTTTTATCGGTTCTTATTTTTTTTTTAATTTTATCTTTAAACTAAACTCAACAGTTTTTATTGTGAATTTAGATTTCGAAATAATAGTTTTAATGAAATAATAAAGGTAATTAATGAATGTAGTATGATTTATATAATAAATAAGAAAAAAAAACTTAAATAATTTCCACAAAAAAGAAATATAATATACGAAGTTAAATGAATGAAATAATTATTTAAAAATTAACAAAGCAAATTTTAGTGTGACTATTGTGGGTAAGTCCCACGGATATATGAACACAAAAATTTTGCTCCTATAAACTTTCTTTTTGTACGTATTGCATTTAAGGATGATGCTGTTAATTTTTTTTTTTGTGAATTTAAATATTATAAATTAATTATCGTATTTACTTTTTTTTAAACATTATTTGAATTGGAGTCTTTTTTTCTTCTAATTATTATCATTAATTAATTAATAAAATTAATATTTATTTCTAAACTAAAATTTAAAGTTCTAAATGACACATCCTAAGGATGGGCGATCGTGACTCTTCATCACTTTCATAAAAATATCGTTGTTTTGGTGAAATATTTAATTGTAGCCGTCTAACAGCTTCTTTAACCAAACTGTTGTTTTTAATAAGCGCTTGTAGTAATTCATACGGATCATCTATTGTATTTTCATCATCATTTTTATTTTTGTGTAAGCTATGATGATGATGACTATGTAAATGATTACGGTGGGAATTTTTATTATTTTGTTTATCACAAACAGGTTCACTCCATGACCGACATGGTATATGATAAGGTGAGGGACGTGAACTGCGGGTTGAATGATGACTTGGACGTGATTTCAGTCTCAAATTTTCTTTTATCTCATGCACTAATTCCTCCACAGCTAAAACATCATTTGCATTTTTGCTTGGCATTTTATTTAATTTACTAATTTTGATTTTTTTTAATATTCAAATTAAATTTGAAATTTGATCTAGTTGACTTTTTTGCAATGTACTATTTTTATGTTATATATTATTTACACTTCTTCAATTTACCAATATGGTGGTTACTTTATTTTTATATTTTCTTTTGTTTACTTTTGATGTTTATAATTATTACAATATCTGTGAACAACCGTTATATATTGTAAGTATATTTAAATCTTTGTATTGATGTAAGATTTATTTTTGAAAGATTTATTCCCGAAAATGATTGAAATTAATCCAAATGTTATTAAATCTTTTTCTTTAAATAGCCTTTTTTTCTTTACGAGCTATCACCAACAAATCAATTCCACTTCACTTTATATTTTATGAATGTAAGAGATAAATTTAAATCACTACTACACGAAAATTTTTATTTTTTTTTGTTTTTAATCCGGTTTCAAAAATAAAAACAAAATATTTTTTCTTATAAATTACGTCTTCACACTTGCGATAGTAGTATACAACAAAAAATATTTTTAATAATCGGCAATTTTTTTTGAATATCAATTTTATTTAAATATTTAATTTTTTAGCAGTGTTATATATGTTTATAATATATAGTTTAAAGACCGAATTACTGCTGTCTCAAGAGTTCTAAGCCGACTGGGATGGAATGAGTTTTATTCGTTGCATTTGAGAGAGAAAATAACCCGGCCAGTATTACCCGATGTATAAAAAATTGTCTGTTTTGATTATAACTTTTGTAGCTACGTGGAATGTTTTAATTTTAATTTCATAAATGTGTTGGTAATGTTTTGAAAGTTTGTTATTTGTTTTCATTTTTACAACATCAACGCTTGTTATTTCCGATACTTTGTTGTTGTGTGAATCATTTCTGAGAATATTTGGGTATATAATTGTTTGTTTTTTTAGCGAATTTATGTTATAATTTCCCCAGAAATTGATCGATTTTAGGAATTTTAACCGTTTCTAATATTTTGTATCTGGGGATAACTTTTGAGTAAAAGATTAACAGACGTTTTTTACTTGTTTCGGAAATGTGGAATTTTGTTGTTGAATTGTTGATTAGCGAACAAAGTGGTGAATATATGTAATTGAAAGTTTTATTAATTTAAATGATTTCGTTATCACCAGTGAAACGCAAAAAGTTTATCAGAAATGTCTGAGTAAGCGCGAAAGTATATATTTAAATATTTCAAACAGTAGCGCTTGGCTGATGGTCAGGCCACAATTTTTGATAATGGTTGGTGTAGTCAGTAGTTGGACGAAAATACTGATTTGTTCTTCTATGTCAATGCTTTCTGAGTTACCCAACTGATTATAAGAGATTTGGCAGAACGGCTTAAATTCCATGCTCCAACATATCACAGCGACTCATTAAAGTCTAAAAATCGGGCGTATATCTTTTATAAAGCGGTTCGTTATTAAAATAAAAAGTTCAAATTGAAAACCACAAGATGTTACTACTTAGTTCACACACAAGTCTACAAAAAAATTATTTTTTAAGTTTGCATGAAAAAACAAGGAAAATTGATTTTTTACGCTGTTTTTTCACACCAACTCGAAAAATAATTTCTTAGAAATTTTCGGGGAACAGACGGTTGCTGCAGTCAGAAAGTTACCTCTTCAGGCTCCGAAACTCAGTTTGTTATGGTGGTTAACACACACAAACCTCAGAATCTGCCGGCTTTATAATTCGAAGAGCAATTCGAATGCTTCAAAAACCAGAAGATCTCTAAAAATCTGCACACTAAGTAGAAAATTGATCTTTGAGTATAGGAAGATAAGAACTGCGATGCGGATGAAGCTGAATTATGAATGAGGGATACAATTGTTAGTACTGTGATTATCAAAACTGAGAAGAATTTGGATTTGTAATTCACCCGTTCTGACTCCGTAGACAACGAGCTATCCTTGTAACACATATTTACATACGTGAAGAAAACAGTTTGTGTTGATTTGTAAAGTTTTTGTTAATTTGGTCTATGAGTTTGACAACCGCGCGTACTCTAGTCATTACTATTGACATACGAATTGTGATATATCTAATATGAAATATCACTGGAAATAGCACTAGTCAAAATGGTATCTTAAGGGCACTGACGGATGAACTCTATGAAGTCAATGGTACTACCCTCAATCTAAGTTATGGATCATTCTTTGGCAATGTCACGGTATTGCTTGCTAAAAGAAATGATCCTCCAAATCACTATATTGGGAATTAAGTAAAACCTCGCTTAACGAGCACCTCTCATAACGAGTAATTCGCATAACGAGCAGAATAAATTGTAAAAAAATGTCTCGCATAACGAGCGATATTTGGCACAACGAGGAGAAAAGGCCCGATTTAAAAAAAAAATTAACGTAAACATAAAAATATTTGAATATTGGAAACATTGTTCGCTTAACGAGTACATCACTTTACGAGAAAGATTCTGGAACGAATTATGCTCGTTAAGCGAGGTACTACTGTATTAGCAGATTTTATTCTGTGACATTTAAGTCACTTGTGTAGTCATTATTGATTGTTTGCAAACAATACAAAATCAATTAGCAACACATGGTCAATACAGTAATTTTGTGAGTTGTGAGAGCAATTAAACTAATGTAAGTTTGTGAATCATTTGAATTTTTTTCAATTGTATATCATTTTTGGGTTTTTCTGAAACCTTTTATTCAAATAAACTCAAAAACGATTTCGAGTTGAAAAATCTCAAATGATTCACAAAGCAAGTTGAGTTTCATTGCTCACAAAACTTTCAAAAACAAAAATTCTATATTGATCACAATAACGAACAATAATGAAGTGATATATGATTTTTTATGGATTTTTTATGGCTAGCAAAAAGAACCCGGTTTTCCTAATATATGAATGAATTAATTCTACTACCTACGCATCATATGGCTATTTAGATGTGAAACTACGTCTGGCTGCAAATGGAGAGCAATATAAAGTAAAAATAAAACTTTTACAACTTTAAATTTAAAAAAAATTAATTACATACCCGAAAAAATTTTTTGGAATAAACGCTCTAAATAACACACCTTTTTGTCTTTGGGTTTATTTTCCAAGGGTCTAATTATCAAAACCTTCGGTAATTGTTTTAAAATGAAACAAGTACCTAATTCAACTTTGGCAACAAAACTATGATGATGAAAGTGATGATGAAAAATAATCAAGATGATATATATGATTCACAAAGTTACTTGAGTTGAATTTCTCACAAAACTTCCAACAACGACTCTATATGTGGGCTTTAATCATTTAGAACGATAGTGACTTACATGATCGAGCAAAATGAATGCTACTAGCTTTATTATTGGCAACCCCATTTTAGTTTGTTCCGCAAAATTAAAAAAAAACATTTTTCTACTTCTTACAAAATTTTTATTTTCTCTATTTCATTATGAAATATTAGCCTATGTTATATTTTATAATGTGATAGGCTTTAATTATAAGTTATCCATTTTTAAACATGAAATGGAAACGAATGAAAACGAATATTAACAAATGCACCTTTTATAAAGGTTTTTCTTTAAACATGAAATGGACACAAATCCATTTTTAAACATGAAATGGAAACAAATGAAAACGAATATTAACAAATGCACCTTTTATAAAGGTTTTTCTTTAAACTTCAAATCGTTATATTGCCGCATGTAATAATAATCAGTAATTATGTATTAAAATTTACTGCAAAAATAATAATAATGCAAATGAGGAGGTTCACACCAAAACCTTACATTTCCACTATAAATGATTTTACACAATTTGAGAAAATGTGATTACATTATTAATTTCTAAAGCATGCTCTATTTCACAAGGGGAAAAACGATCCTTGTGTAAGCATAAATAACTTAGGTCAGTCATAATTTAAATATTATGATTCCAAAGACATGATAATTGTATGCATAAAAAAGAAATATGTTTTGGAGCAACCAATTCATAATGTAGCTTTATGGGTGGACCATTGTAGAAATGTAACGCTTAACGAGGTGTTTCCAGAAGTATTTCTAGATTTTATTATAATGCCTTGTTGTTCTAGGTTTTTATCAGTTCCAGGAACTGCAGGAAATGTACGGTAGATAACGGTTTTGTCATTATTAATGATAAAGGCAAGTACACCACCTTTGCCCTTCCCTCTATCCAGCCTAAACATTTTATAATCACAGTAATTACCACAAATCTAAGATCTAACATTTAATTTGGTTTTTTGAAGAACCGTGACTAGAATATTGTTATTGTACATATAATTTATGATAACGTTATTCCTTCTGGTTGGGTAGGTAAACTGCTTAGGTAGAGATTGAATAATGACGGTGAGAGAACTCCACCTTGTCGAACTCATTGTCTTAACACTCTCATTTTGAACTTGCAGTTACGGAACTCAACATATGTTTGGCGACCTCTTAGGTAGCTGCACAACCAGCGCTTTATTTAACCTGGCAAATTAGTATTGAAGATATCATCCAGTAAAGCAGCGTGCGACACTGTGTCGTGTGTTTTTGATAGGTCGAGTGCAACTAAAATTATTCTGGCACATGGTTGTTTTTGGTTCAGACAATCACTTATCTGGTTTTGAATTCCGTGAAGCGCGGTGGTTGTACTATTTGCTCGCCGGAAGCCATGTTGGTGTGATGCTAAATTGCAGCTGAGGGAGCAGAAGTGCTTCAATAAGTTTTGTGATCGATGGAAGGATGGATATTGCCATCCCTTTTCTTCAGGTTTCCAGGTTTTGAAATGGAGCTGATTCTGGCCGTTTTCCAGATATTTGGTATCTGGAGAGTATTTAAGATATATTGAGTATAGTAGTGAGGTAGTTCAATCCTTTGGATCCTATGAGTTTGAGCATGATGGCTGAGATGCCGTCTGGTCCTATAGCTTTTGATGGCTTAGTTTTCCTTATTGCATTCACAATTTCTTCTTCGGAAGATATGATAAATATGATTCAGTGTTGAATTTGCGCAGATGTCTTAATACTGATCTGGTTTCTCATATTTACGTTGCTTGTTAAGCGCGTTAAGCTAAAAGGTGCTCGTTAAGCGAAATTTTACTGATTGTTTTTTGAAAAGTTATTTTAACTACAAAGTTAATTATATTAAGAAATAGTAGGGCAGGATCTCGGGCCAGTATTGGCGAGCAAAGCCTTGGCTTGTTAACTTTGGGCCAGGTCTGTGCCAGTTGTCAATGCCTATACTGAACCAAGGTTCAGTTTAATATATTAAGAGTTATTAACCAATCTTATGCATTGTAAACATGTGCAGGTCATATTATGTTATCTTTATTTCATGTATGTCACTCTTTCCACAACCTCTTTCCACACATTTAAAGGAGGCCTGGAAAAAAAATGTATTGGTAGACCTAGCTCAAGCCTTATTTGCCAGACTTGGCCCCAGGACATCATTCCAAGCTTGGCCCAAGTGTGGGCCATTTGAAAATGTTAAGCCTGGCCCAACCCCCAAAAGCGGTTTTGGCCCCTTAGCTTTTTCTTGCCCATATGTAATTGATGGGTTTAAAACTAAAATAAACTTATTTCCGAGTTGTTGTTACTGATAATGGCGGAGTACGTAAAAATATGGTAAAAAATATTACGATTTGTTGTGACTGAGAGCATGTAATATTAGCCAGAAAAAATGTTACCTTTTTGTGCAACTCGTCGATATCATAGCGGTATTTTACGAAATTTGACGCATTTTGTTACAATTTCAGTCGAATTTTCGATATAATTCAGTAATTGGAACCAATCTACGTACATAACTTATTTTCTAAGGTAATTGGAAATGTAACGTTTTGGTGTGGACCTCCCCAAATATAGTAAAAACAACTTAAAGACAACGCAAAACAATCTTGGTTTGCAAGAAATAACAAACAATTATTTAAAATTATCGGAATGCAAATCAGCTGATCACAAATGTGAAGTTTTTTTCGGGCAAAAACTCTATATGCATCAACAATGCATAGTTCAATCGTAATCTTCGAATCCTATGGAACGCCGTATTATTTCCACATTTTAAAAGAATAAAGTTTATAATTTAGCAAAACATCACATCGCATTATTAACTGATCAATAAAATGCATACAAAATATAAAAAAACCGAAGCGCAAAAAATATCAAATTATTTCTCATCAGACAATACCAAATAATATCAAGACAATTTTTACTCTTTCTCATTAATCATTTTTTTTACTATTGTATGTATGACGTATAATGTTTTTATTTTGACCGTAATTGCGGCTGCGCATACATTCAAACAATATATTTTATTATTAGTAAACAAAGTGTACGAACATGTAAAAAATATGAATGTGTGCGTAAATCAGGGTATTGTATCATGTTTATTTTTGTTATTGTTTTCATTTTCGTTGTCTATTTCTTTGAATTGTTGTTGTTGCTATTCTTTGAATAACAGACACAATGCGATATATTGTTTTCTTTCACAAGTAAATAAAAAAAAATTGTTAACACAATTTAATCAATAAGGGCGCGTCTTATAATTTCTATTCTAAAAAAATCCGCTGATATCCAACTTAAATTCGTTCCAAAGACAAAACTTAATTAAAATAATAATATTGACAACAAACCATGCCATTATAAAATCAATTTTTTTTCGACCCCATCGTCTCATATTTGTTGTATTTCCCTTAAATATGGTGATTGTGTTGCGCGAATCAAATTACATTTTCTCTTTCTTATTACATTTTACAGCGTTTGTTTTATGTTCAAGGTTACAAAATAAAAACTTTGAGAAAATGTTATTACATGTTATGGTTTCGTCGATTTAATTACGATTTACGAAAAATTACGTCCGTTGGCGGATGGCGAGCTTATACGGGATATGACACATCAAAAAGAAACGTGTGCTACCTTTTGTGTAGACCTGTTTGTCCAAAAGAAGCATGTGCTTGTGCTACCATCCTAAATTTTATGACATTCACGAAAACGAAACCAAGAAAATGATGTATGTTTACAAGTCGATTTTATTTATGAATCTATTTTTGAGTTTGTAATGGTTTCAGTCTTCAGACAAAAAAAATTCAACGATGTAACAAAACAAATTGTACGAAGTCTTCGAAAATTTTTCTAGAATTCTTTCTATTCACAAGGTTTTCGTAATGACTGATTCTTATGTTCTACCTGTTTAAACCAGAATATGGTTGAAATATCTATGTATGTGTATTACTGGCTAGCCACAACAAAAATCGTAGAAATTTAAAAATAAAGATAATTTCAAGGGAAGGTCTTTCATATTATATTTTTTTTTTAAATTAAATTTTATTATCTTTCTAAGCTACAAAATGTAATTTATAAGTGTGTTAGATTGATATTGTGCTGGCATGTTTGTAGTTACATCATTTTTCTTGCTGTGTTGTTGCGGCGGTTAAAACGTATCTAAACGCAGTTTTACTATTGTTTTATGGTGACATCTCAAATCTGCCTTTCATTTGATCTTATGGGTTTTGTATATTGGCGTCTTCATGCAAATGACTAAGTGAGCCAAATTTAGCGTTTGCGTTCGTTTTTTTCAATCGAATTTTTGTCATTTTCTTCGAGATTATTTTATTGTTCCTTGGTCGAAATGGGTTTCGACTTTTGAGTACCGACATGGTGTTCCATTCGATCCAATTGAAATAGAGAAGCTCATTTTTCTCATAAATTAAAAGGCTAGAAATCCTGTAATATGTGTTACTTAACCAATAAATATTCAAGTAAAACACTTTTTGTTCAGTTGAGTTTAAGCTGAATGTCGTAGTGTATATATAATATATTTATTATATAGTCATGCGTTTTTTATCGATTTAATACACACCAATTTAAAACCATAACACATCTAGTATTGATAAAATAATCAACATTACGTTTCATCACTATTATGTGCAATTGGCTGTAACGGTTGAACTCATATTTTTGCAAATAGTCATAAGATATTTCATCATCTAAATTGTTAAAGAATTTACAGAAATTTGAAGAAATCTTAAATAAAAAGACAGAATGACTTAATTTTAAAACAAAATTTCTCTGTCTGGGATAATAAAATTTTAATTAAATTGTTATTATGACAAAAAAAACAAAATTGGGATGGAAGAAAAGTAAATATATAAATTAAAAGGTTGATATATTTTTAAATTAGTAACAAAAACGTTATCTTTTTACGGGTAAAGTCAACGGTTAACACCAATATTTTGTAGCATATTACGATAATATACGCTTTAAGCGATTTTCGAAATCACATATTTGTTTATTGACATAATTACCTCGTTATATCAATAAAAAATAAAACCAAATCACATGTTCCCATTCAATGTAAATAAAATAAAATTTAACGATTGTACGATAAATAATATTTATATTAAAATTTATCATATTTGTAATATAATTTCATAAGATAATTAAATTAGTTGGAAATTTTTAAAAATAAATATACAAGAAAAATTACTAATCAAAATATTATTTGTTACAAAAACGATAAAAGTAATATTTAATTAAATAAAAATATTGACTTACCAGATCTGAAATATGAGATTCTATAAAAAAAAACAAAGAAGAAACGGAATGTTAGTTTTATATACTATTATTGCTATTATTGATAGAATAAATTTTGTTGATTTGATTTAGATGGCCATAATTAATAAATAACTGCTCAATTTCAATTATATTGCATTATGTTGCTAATGGCTCTATCCACACTGGTATCGGTCAGCAAAATTGATACTTGCGATATCCAATAAACATGACAGTTTCGGAAGAGCAAAACTGGTGTTAACTCAATTTGTTAACACAGCCGACACAAATAACATCTGGTGTATAAAAAATCCAAAAATCTTTAGGTCGAAAACTAATCAGAATCACTAACTAATCAGAATCCATTCTTTTACGGTTATAACCCAGAACACATCTTCTACAAGGTTTATAACACCCGGTAAATTTAGCCCCTATTTACCAGTAGCTCTGCCTAACAAAACTGGTATAACACAAGCAACAAAGCCATCACTTGTTGACAGACAAAACTGGTTCCCATCGACGATCGAAAAATTGATTGTATATCCAATAAACTTTTATAGTCCAGATATGGTTCTCTGAAAATTCGCAGTACTTCAAGTTCGTATCATCCTACGAAGTGTACTCGTTTGTTAATATAATAGTTTAATAACCGTTCGGGGATCTATGTTGTCAGTAATGTAGTTGTGAGGCGAGCGTTCTTAGAGCTTACATATGTGCTTCACAGTAGTGTTCTTCATCGTAAAGCACGACTATTTGCTACTACATACATAGTTCTGCGGGCTGTGTTGATAGTTTTGTGAACTATGATAGTTTTGTGAACTATAATATGATAGTTCTGCGAACTTTATGAAAAACAAATAGAAAATCTGTTTGAAATAAATACATTTTTCGGCAAACGGCTCTTTAACTTTACTGCCGCTAGGGAGTTAGTTAAAGTCTTCCTTTTTTTACTTATAATCAAAGCGGCTGTATCGCCAGTAACGGTATTTTCATTTTATTTTTACGGCGGTAGTAAAGTAACATTTTTTATTTATTATTTTGTTATTTTCTCAAACAAATTGTATAACTACGACAACAAAAAATAAAATATTATCTGTACTGATTGGATTATGAAAATTTGAATTATTATATGTAACTATGACAGATTGGATTATGAAATTTTGAATTATTGTACAACTATGACAACAAAACATAACAAATAGTTTGATTGGTTAATGAAATTTTGAAATGGAGCTTGCTTTGATTTATTTATACAAATTTAAATATTTTTTTTACTTTCTGGACGCAATTATGACGGTAATAAATCATTTTTATAAAAATTTTGATGCATTAATTTCATATTTATAGAAAATTTAAACGTTTGCCGAAACAATAGTGTATTTAATTCGGAGCTAAAGTGACTTTTTGTGTAGCGTCTATAATTGTCAAGACGCCAACACCAAAAGATAGACTCAACACCAAAAGAATACTAGGGTGGCCTTAAGGTTACTCTAGAGTTTTTTTTTCATTGTACAGTTTGCGGCACCCACCCCCCCCTATTTCGTGTCAATACCCATAAAAATATTATTTGTAAAATTTGAAATCAATCCTTCAATTCTAAGGCGTGCCCTCGGCCACCTAAAGTTGAGAGGTTTTGTTCTGGGCCTTAAAAAAAATTTAAATGTTTTGTACGACACCCTCCCATTTCGTGTCAATACCCATAAAAATATTTTTTGCAAAATTTGAAATCAATTGTTTAATCAAAATCAATTGTTTTCTTAGGGGTGCCCCCGGCCACTTACAGTTGAGAGGTTTCGTTCTGATCCTAAAAAAAAAATTAAATTTTTTGTACGACACCCTCCCATTTCGTGTCAATACCCATAAAAATACTATTTACAAATATGAAATCAATCGTTCAATTTTAAGCCGTGCCCCTGGGCACTTGAAGGTGGCTATTTAAGTGGCGTGGGGCACGCCTTAGAATTGAACGATTGTTTTTAAATTTTGTAAATAATATTTTCATGGGTATTGACACGAAATGGGAGGATGTCGTACAAAAAATTAATTTTTTTTTTAGGCTCAGAACCAAATCTCTGAACTTTAAGTGGCCGGGCACCCCTTAGAATTGAACAATTGATTTCAAATTTTGCAAATAATTTTTTTATGGGTATTGACAAAATGGGAGGGTGTCGAACAAAAAAATTAATTTTTTTTTTTAAGATTCAGAACAAAGCCTCTCAACTTTAAGTGGCCGGGGACCCAACTTAGAATTGATCTATTGATTTCAAATTTTGCAAATAATATTTTTATGGGTATTGATACGAAATGGGAGGGTGCCTTACAAAAAATTAAAAAAAATTTTTTAAGGGCCACCCTAAAGAGTACGTATAATGGTGCTATTACACACAAATTAAATTCAGCTCCCATAATCAATTTTGCTGCTACCATAATCTAAAATGTTGATGAAAAATATTTTGTATGAGAAAAAGAGGGATAGCATGCGCGAAATAGATACTAAAACTGCAAGAAAAGTTAGCTGATAGCAACTGACTTATTGAAAAATTATTTGGTTTACCAATTAACTGCTAGAAAATTGTCAGATGATTTTATCTGCAAATTCAACCGGTTTAAAACCGATTATAACATTAACTGATTTTCATATTAAAATCATAATAAAAATTATATTATATTAGGTTTAAATGATTAAATACATATTTTTAAGATTATAATGTGAAAATGTTACGTTTTCTTTACGTATTTTCGATTCACTTTTTTTTTCAAATCTCAGCGTATTTTCTTATTGTACAAGCTACAACAATTGCTCTATAAATATTTTATTTTTGAGGTCGCCATTTTGTTGTTTCATTTACTTTTACATTATATAGTTTATTTACAATTTGTACACCCACTAATTTAGATATAATCGATTAAATAATATAATATTAATACTAAATAACTAATGGTTTTTTAGAAATTGTTGTTTAAAAATTATTATTACTTCGTAAAATTATTTTTATTTTCTTGCAATTTTTGATCTTTCGCCATCTACAGTCAAAAAAAATAAATGCTATCATCTGAAAAGTTGATGCTAGGTAGCAACTGAATTTAATTTGTGTGTAATAGCACCATAAATAGACCAGTCTAGATACCTTAAAAACAGGCAAAAAATGGAAAAAAGTAGTAACAGGACGAAAACTATTGGATAAATAAGAAAATATTGCGCAAATGATGGGAAACATAAATTAAACGTGATCCGAGTTACGGGAGTGAAATGGGGTGAGTTTTCATGGCCAATTATAGGCTATGTGAAAAAATAGCCGGTATAAAAGTTATAGACCTTTTTATTACCTACAACTTTTGCTTTAAACATTTTTCAATAGAAGCTCTAGTTTCGCTGAAAATCATGAAAAACCATTTTCTACCCCTAAAAGTTCACCCCATTTCACCCCCGTAACTCTGATCACGTTTAATTTATGTTTAACATCATTTGCGCAATTCTCTTATTTATCCAATAGTTTTCATCCTGTTACTAATTTTTTTCGCACACAAAGCAATTTTGAGTGGTCTAAAAGTTCCTAATTAAATAATATACTACATATTTCTGAATTTAGAAATAATGGCGTAAGACAGCGGTTTCCAAACTTTCTGATACTGCGACCCACATAAGAAAAAAATTCAAATTGGCGGCCCCCTTATTAGATAAAACAATAAACTAATATAAGCACATTTTCAAGTTGTAAAAAGTAATGCATTCATAGAATAAAACTAAACAAAAATTAATAAAAATTTAGTATGTATATTTATAGAAAAAATTTAATGTGATGTTTGGATGAGATTTAATGGATGAGCTTGTTTGTTAGCACAAAGTTTCAAATCGTGGTGTTATTGTTGAAATAGCCACCGAAGTTCTTTTTCCACTACTAAACGATTTCGATATTTCGATTTCATGACTGCTAAAGCAGCAAATCCGGTTTCGCATAAATACGATGTTACGAATGGTAACAGCACTGTTATAGCTCTAGTCCGACAAAATAATATAATCTTTTTTTCGTTCCACCCAAAACTGAATTAAAGTTTTACTATCAAATTCCTGTTGCAATGAAGTATCGCAAGATATTTTAATCAATATGTAAAATCAATATTTTTGTAAAATCAATATCGTTGAATTAATCATTGAAAATCAAACTTACTCAAATTTGCTTTGATCTACTCTACCTCGAACAAGCTGTGTAGTTGAAAAGTTTATTATTCGATTTTATTTAAATCAGTTATAATTTGGTTTTGGTATTTTTAATAATAAAATGGACCAGTCAGATCTAAATATCAGCCCAAAATAAAAAATTTTGCTAATAATAAAATTGTGTGGTTTCTTTTGAAAAATTTTCTAATTTTTGGCGTTCCATTGGTGATCTACTCAAAAGCTGCTTGGAGCAGCTATTTTGTTCCAAAAGAACGCATGTAATGTGAAAAATGTTTTAGTAAACTTTGCAGATGTTCTATAAAAAGATTTTTGTTTGCTTTAATATTGTTTCCGGTACCGGCGTCATTTAAAATTGGAAACATTCCAAATAAATCCTTTTCTAAATTGGATATCTATAGCTCCAATTTTTTAATGAATGCCATGACTATGTCTTTTTGAATCAGAGCATGCATATATGGACCTTGCATTGATTTATTTATTATTATTATTAAATTAAAAACTTCACGACCCCCTTGAGGTTATTACGCGACCCCCCTGTGGGTCGCGACCCACAGTTTGGAAACCGCTGGCGTAAGACCTCATTTCTTATAAAAAAGGGAACTTTGATAATTAGAAATTTCACTCTAGGTACCTTAATTTCTATGGTAATTCTATTTTTACTTTGAATATCTACGATGTTTAAAAAATCTCGCGCAACCAATAGTTATTTACATATCGATGGCCGAACGCCATGGAGGAAATAAAAATAAAAGAGAAAAGCAAATTTGTTTAATAAATTTGCACCAATCAAACTAAAATTGGGTAAATTTATTTGATGAACTCCTTAAAGTGTTGGTACAATTGTTTTGAAGATGATATAAGACGTCAAAACGTCTTATTACACTTTAAAACCTTTTTATTTATGTATATTCTTTCCAAATATTTTCGATTTCTATGAAACCTTCTTCTAAGAAATAACCAGTTCTACTAGCTTAAATAGTAATAGAAATGGTTATTTCCCAGAATACCTTATTCTTAGAAATTTAAAATATTAGGAAAAACTACACACAATTAAAAATTAATAATTAATTTAAGACTTCTTTTCAGCCTTCAAATAATTAAAATTGCCATTACTCAATTTCCAGCCAACAATCCCGTTATATGGCATATTCCCTTATCATGTGACGCACTATCTTTCTCAATGATTAAACCACACATATAGAGTTAAATAAAGTCTCGTTTTTTCGTGCAAATAAGCAATTGCATGCCATCGTCACGGAATTGTTCTCTTCTACTATACTCGATTGAATGTCATGTGCACTCACTTGCTTGCATCTAATAACAGTTTATCACAACTACTGCGATCTTACTTATTTCAACGTACCTTAATGTTAATGTACCATACTACTCCGTAGAAAGATCATTTTTCTCGCTCAAACGCATCAAAACATATTTGCGATCGTCTATAGCACAAGATCAACTTGACTCCTTTAGCAGTTCTTTATGTTGAGTCAGATTTGACGATATCAATACTTTGATGAAATAATCATTGATTTTGTTGATCGTCAACTGAAATATATTTTAAATCGTGATCAAAATATGTTTTAAATTTTAAAAAAGAAATTTTGTAAAGCATTCTAATATTCACCACGCTCATGGCTACCAACTATTACACAACATAAACCCGAATAAAATTTATGCAAACCCGAAGATTTCATTAAATATCATAAATTTCGATAAACAACCTCAAAGTATTTATAAAATATGGACTTAAAACGTCCCACTCCGATATGTCAAAAACTTTGGTCTGTGGGAAGGGTTTCGTATATGTAGTGCTTGATGAAGACTAAAATATCTAATTTATTTGTCGTTTTCAATTGTCCCCTAAAATATTTTAGTACTCCAGTCCCTGCTATTGACATACGAATTAACGTGAGATATCACTGGCAATAGCAGTGAGATATCACTAGCCAAGGTGACATCTTAGGGGTGATGGCGGATGAACTGTATTCAGTTAACGGAAGCACCCTCCATCTTAGCTGTGAAATAATCCTTGATGATGAGACGCTATTGCTTCCTTAAAGAAACGACTCTTTATATAACTATGTGTGGGCTTTAATCATTAAGAAAGACAGTGCGTCACAGGATCAAGGAATATGCAACCGGCTGGATTATTGGCAACTACATTTTTGTTTTGTTTCAGCAACTTGTTGTAAAAATTTGCTATTTCCTTTTTAATTTACTTTTATTTTCTCTATTCTATCATAAAATATTGGCCTATGTCATATTTTGTCACTGATAGGATTTTTGGTTTAGTTATCCATTCTTTAACAAAAAATATAAAAAAACAAAAAAAGGAAGATTTACGTCAACACCTTTGAACGTATGTTGTTGTGGGACCTTGGTCTTAAAAGGTTTTTAAGTGTTATTGTGATATTGTTATTCCTACTACACAACACATTTTATTAAAAAAAAATGGCATACTGACGAATATTTTTGTTTACCAAGTTAGACAGGTTATGATCTAAAACGCTGAGAAATTCTTGTACACTTGTCGAGAAATAATTGTACACACCCCCGACTTCAATTTTTTTCAAATATATTTTATTTTCTCAACGAACGAATCTTTGCGGCCTTTGTTGTGTTTACTCTATTTGTTACTTCTGGTTTAGGTTTTTATTATTTCCCTTATTAAACATTTAATTTAGTGATTATTATAATTTCAATTCTTCAAGTTTTTTCATCGCAGAGATCTCTTATAGTGGTTGGTGGTGCTTCGGATAAATTCTCAATTCAAGCCAGTATTCCTCAGGGTTCGGTTCTTACACCAACCTTTTTTCTGGTTTTTATCAACGATTTGTTATCTATCACCACAAACCGAATATATAGCTCTTCGAAAGTTCTATCTTACATTCATTTTAAGAGAATGAAGAAGAAAGGAAGAAACAGTTATCTAGTCGAACTGCTAATTATAATCGTAGAAAAATGGATGAATCCCTGGATCTTGAATCAATTCTGGACTGGTGTAAAGTGAACCTTATGACATTTAATTCTATAGTTTTGTCCTGTAAAACCTCACTGTGCAACTCCAATTCAACGTTTGCCAGACAAGCATTAATAAACTCACCAACACTTAAACTTTTGCGTACTAATATCAACCACAAACGGAAATGACACGATCATATTTGTTCCGTGGCGAAATTAGAGTCCCAACAACTTCGTTTCCTACGTTGCAGTAAAAGTTTTATCTCTCCATCTGAAATAACTACGATGTATAAAGAATTTATCCGACCTATCCACGAATTCAACCCCCATTTATGGGTTGCAGTACCAGAAATCTCTAAATTTTGTCGACAGAGTCCATAGGCGGGGCGGGTGGTATTGAAGCCGATTGATGATCCAATGACAACATCAGATATGGATTCGCATCATACAAGGGTTGTTGGAGCTTTTATACTATACTACGCTATGTTCTAAAGAAATTAATCACTTAATACCTTCATTACGTAGATTTTCACCAGCCACACGACAATCTTCGCATTCTTATAAGCATTCCTTAGAAGTCCCATATGTGAAAAAATCTTTTTATAACGACTCCTTCCTTTCACATTTCGTAATTCGATTAAACCATGATATCAAATGTTAACTTATAATTTATTTTTATCACTTGACCGGAATGAACTAATATTCATAAAAACCCGGAGAAATAGTCCTAGCTCCGGAGCTTCGAAGACGTACCTTCAAACCCGAAGTCTTCGGAATAAAAAGTATGAGTTGGTAACCCTGCCACGCCTCAAAATTCGCTGTTACCAAGATTATCAAAAATTTTAAAATTAATAAAAATATGTATTCTTTATATTTAGCATAAAGCTAATTTTTTTTATTTTCATTCATACATAGTTCTTAGAATTATATCCATACTATACAGTAGTTATTATTCATAGTTCTCATGTTGATTCACACAACCAATCTAAATTATTCGTACTGCCAAAACTTATCTCGGATCGTGCCAATTAAACTAACAGATCAAATTTGATCAAAGGCGTAGCAAAGTAAAATTATTTAAACCAAATAACTTGAATCATTTAGACCGGAAATCTAATTAACTCACGTCGATCAAGAATTATAAATCATAGATTATATATTATATAGCAATAAACATAGAAATATCTTATTTTCTTTATTTGCATTTCTTTGACAAACAAGCACTACATAATTTGTTTATCTTTATCCTGGCTATTCGGTAACAACAAACAACAACAAAATTGTTGGTAAACAAAAATTTTAAGATTCAACCCTAAAAGTAAAATCTTTAATAAAAAATAAACTTGAACATATTTTCTTATAAACAATAAAAATACGTAGGCATTATTCGAGTATATAAGACGATTTGCTTTGTATGTGTGTTGTTTTGCTTTACTTTTTGGAGGGAAATATAATATAAGGCATAAGACGATATAGTGTAAGAAACAAAGCAAAAAGGAGCAGATGCCATATTCGAACTTAAAACTTTTTCATGACTTTGTTTCGCTTTCATAGTTTTGTTATTAAATTTTCGTTGTTTTTATAACAGGTGCAAAGTTACAACAAACACAAAGAAATGTTTATTTTTATAAATGAACGGGTTGATGTTTACATTTTATGATACTAAGCAACAACCAGGGGGACATGGTATACTGACACAAAACATATTTCACATCAAAATAACATATGGTTCATTATTATAGAGTTTAAAACATGACTTTATCATCACACACTGACACAACCTCAACATACTTTTAAATAGAAGTACATAATTCTTTTTTACTTTAAATTCTAAAATATGTTCACACGATAATTCTTGTTTCAACAAGACAAAATTCTTCGATTCTTTTAAAAAGAATACAAGAACAAAAAAAATTTAAGTAACATTGAACTCAACTCAAATAAAAAAAAAAGAATTTTTATTTTATTCTTTAAGAAAAAAAATTTATATATTATTTTTGTTCCAGTGTTTCGTTTTGTTCCGACAATTCAAACATATGATTTTTGTATTTGTGTTAGTTCTATTATTTATATTTCCGGTTGAACTTATGCGAGTATGACGGTTATCAAATTATTAACATTTAATACAAAATTAATGCTTTCGATCAATTGTGAACAGATACTCGAATTTTGTTGTTGTGTAAGAAAAAAGTTATTACGGTTTGTGTGGTCTTGTTAACGAGATCCTAGTGAAATGTTATATGAAAACTCGTTTCTTCGAGCAAGCAATGGCACAATAATGAAAAGATTACATCAGCCTAGTAATATCTCACTGTTATTGTCAGTGGTTTGTGATATCTCACGTTAACTCATATACCTGCACGTTCTAATTCAAATATCGTTGGAAAACACGGTTTTCGATCTAAAAACAATCAGCAGCTGTGTTCTTTAGCTCGTTGCTATAATTGAAAAACTTAGCTTTGGTATAAACCCAGACGCAGATGAATAACCGTCTATAGTAACCGATAATTTGTAACATTTAGACCGGACGTCCTCTTTTAAGAGGACAAGTCCTCTTTTAAAGCTGAAAAAATGTGTCCGGCATCTTTTTTCAAAATAATGGTTTTTGTCCTCTTTTTGGACATGCGTCATACATAAATCGCCAAACATCTTGGATATTTATGTTATCTTTTGAATAAAGTGTTTCTAATTACATTTTTAATGTGCTGCTAAAGCTAATTATCACACAACGAATGGTTTGAGGACGAATGCCGCCAAACCGTTGAACATAAACAAAAACTGCGAGAAAAATGGTTAACAAGGAACACCCGAAGCTCTCAAGCTGATTATCTATGCGCCAGGAAAGCCTCAGCGAAACTTCTACGTAAAAAGAAACGCGAACACATGAAGAGCTGTATCAAAAACATTAACCAATATGCGGCCAACGGAAATTCGAAAGTGTTTTGCCAATGCACGGAATCTAACAAAAGATTTCCACCCGAGATCTACAGTCATCAAAAATGGAAATAATGAACTTACTACAAGTGAACGTGATGTGTTGGCAGTGTGGCGATCCCACTTTCAAGACCTACTGAATAGGACGAATGAAGTTCATCCTATTCGAGCAATTGCTCCGTCAAATGAGGAGATTTTTGTTCCTTACCCAGCAATAGAAGAAGTGGAAGGTGCCATAAAAAACTAAGAAATGGCAAATCACCATGTCGATAGAATTCCCGCAGAACTATTTAAGAATGGAGGAGCAGCTCTGGTCTCACGTATATACGATCTGATCCCTGCAATCTGGGACCTGCAATCGCCCGGAAAATGATCATAAAATTAGAACAAACAAATAAATTATTATATGAAGTTTACACACGAAATCATGGCATGTTTAGTATAATTTTCAAAATGTCTGGCGAGTTTAAAAAATTCAAAAATTGATTTATACTACACTACAATTAAGTTGTGCAGTTGTGCGTAAAACGTTGTACATTGTACATTGTACGTTGTACAAAAGCCCTCGTTTCGCGTCGGGCTTCAATATGAACCGCAGGCGTAATCTTCTACTTTCAGCCCTCGATATGTAAATAACTATTAATGATCTTAGTCCGGAAACTAAAATGGAACAGAAAATATTTGTTTTCAAAAGAAAAATTAAAACCTTTTTGTTTGAAAATTTATGAAATCACCCTAAACAAATTTTGCTATAATTTTGTTGTCATATTAATCTATTAATTATTTATTCTTCACAAATTATAAGTAAGTATTGCATTTTCTTGTTTCATAATTGTATATTTTTTTATATTTGCTATTTTTATACATATTTCTAAAAAACTATTATAATTAACTATAGGCCAATAAAATTACGGATTGTACGTGTTGTTGTCTGAATTTTTTTTAATCTCTGAGGGAGGGTACTCACATAATGGACCTGCCGAGTCCACTCGCTCGGGACCTGGGGACTGGAGTTATTCAACAAATTTGGCTGAAAATTTTTTCCTTGTAAGCGATGCAACTAGTAAATGGTGCACTTTAGGATACTGGTGCTATGGAACGTTCTTGTTCCTCAAATGTTTTTCTATAACTTAAAATTAAATTGTTTAAAATTTTTGCAAAAAACTGCGAAAAAATGTCTAAAAAACGATATTTTTCAATTGAATTTAGTTATTTGCAAATAATTGTTTATAACATAATTGACCCCTCTATCTTGTAGTTGAAACCTCAGCCAAAAATATAAGCTTTGGAACGTTTCATTCGGCTTAATAGTTTTTGCACAATTCCATTTTGCACTTAATGTCTAAAAAAAAATGTTAACTTTGGGCAGGCCGCAAGGTCTGAGTTTTTATCTGATCGCAATCTACTTGACGGAAGTCGAAAGGGTAAAAGGTCTGCTTTAATTAACAACTGCGTTGCCTATACCCATATTCAATATTAACAACAATTACAGCGGTTCAAAAAACGGCGAAAATTCCTTAGTTGCAAAATTAAATTTCGCAACGAATTTTCAACGTAACGAGATGCGGTTTTAAAATTTGCAAACTGCTTAGAAAACCGAAGATTTTAAAAAATAGGCCTCTCTAACAAGATCTGGGACCGAGTTATGGCCCATTTTTTTTAATAACTTAATTATATTTTTAAACAAAAAGTTTATTATTTTGTTGTTAAATTAACATTTATTGTATAAATCATGATTTTTACCGAAAAGACAATTTTTTCTCTTTCGGGTCCCTGGAAACAGTACATTTTGCTTTTATTTTTTACATTATGAAAATATTTGTGTATTATATTGTTTTGAAATAAAATATTAATCAATTAGTTTTTACTCAATAAGTTATTTAATACATTAATTACTGTAACATTTTAATAAGTAATTAATTACTTATTTAAGTAATTAATTACTATAAGGACCATTACATATAAGTAGTTCATTACTTTTTCATTAAATTTATTATGATAATGCTCAATTATACATCGCGTCAGGTACGTGTACTAGTTCGTACGTCTGTTGTATACTACAGTACGTTTCCTTTTTTCATAGAGTATGTTATTAGCAGGAGTCAGAATAGCCAATCGCGTGTTCGGTAGGTACAGACCCAGAATCTTGTCAGCACAAAAGCATCATTTTGGAGGGAAAGGCTGCGTTCCTGTCAATATATTTCATACAAAATCAAGGTCACAATCGCGGTTTTAAAAACAAAATGGGTCATACCTCGGTCCCAAATCATGTTAGAGAGGTTTATTTTTTTAAATCTTCGGTTTTCTAACCACTTAGCAAATTTTAAAACCGCATCTCGTTAAGTTGAAAATTCGTTGAGAAATTTAATTTTGCAACTAAGGAATTTTCGCCGTTTTTTGAACCGCTGTAATTGTTGTTAATATTGAATATGGGTATAGGCAACGCAGTTGTTAATTAAAGCTGACATTTTACCCTTTCGACTTCTGTCAAGCAGATTGCGATCAGATAAAAACTCAGACCTTGCGGTCTGCCCAAATTTAACAACTTTTTTCAAACATTAAGTGCAAAATGGAATTGTGCAAAAACTATTAAGCCGAATGAAACGTTCCAATGCTCATATTTTTGGTTGAGGTTTTAGCTACAAGATAGAGGGGTCAATTATATTATAAACAATTATTTGCAAATAACTAAATTCAATTGAAAAATATCGTTTTTAGACCTTTTTTCGCAGTTTTTTGCAAAAATTTGAAACAAAAAAAATTTTTTAATTTTTTTTTAATTTTAAGTTATAGAAAAACATTTAAGGAACAAGAAAGTTCCATAGCACCAGTATCCTGGTGCCATGGAACGTGCACCATTTACGAGTTATATCGCTTACAAGGAAGCAACAAAAAAATTTCCAGCCGAATTTGTTGAATAACTACAGTCGCCAGGTTCCGAGCGAGTGGACTCGGCAGGTCCATTATGTGAGTACCCTACCTCAGAGTTTAAAAAAATTCCGACCTGTAACCGACAACAACACGTAAGCCATATCTTTTTCCGTTATTCTATGGGCCTACTAATGTTTTTTTCTTAGAATAGAAGCGTTTATATTAGAATCTAATACAAATTTTATAATTTATTCTGATTCATTAATTCAATAAAGAAAAAAAAAAGAAAAGTTAACCCTTTTTGATGAGTTTTAAATGTGGTGACCGCACCCCTGCTCCCAATAAAAATTTATCCTCTTTTTTAACCGACTTCCAAAAAGAAGGAGGTTCTGTGTTTCACTGTAGGTATTTTTTTTTATGTATGTACACCGATTTCTCAAAAACGGCTCGTTCGATTTGGATGATTTAAATTCTGTTCTATTTGGGTTTATTCCCAGAGGGTCCCATAATTTTTTCTATGATATGAAAAATACCGTTATTCAGAAAATTAGAAAAAACCATATTTTTAATGCATTTTCGTTGATTTCGTCAGAACATATTATTCTGTTTGGGTGTTGTGGGCAGTATCATATGGCTATACTTGTCGAGGTTATCGTAAATAAGTTTCTATGACGGGAAATTTGTATGCCATTTGTTCAAAAAATCATAAAACCATAATTAATAGATTGTCACTGATGAAAGTTTTTCCGGTATTTGAAGTTATTACTTTTAAAACGCTTTCTAGCCGACATTTGCTTTATGACTACACTAAAAATAAAAAAACTTTTTGGAAAAAAATAGAACCGACTTCAGAAAAAACAAAAGAGGCACAAAAAAGTGAAAAATAACTCAATTGTGGGTTTTAGAGACAAAAATACGTTACATTTTGAGTAATTTAATTTAATTATGCCTTACTATAGACAAAAAAATTACGCCATTAAAAAAAGTTACTATATTAAAATAGTTACTTTTTAACCGACTTCCAAAAAGAAGGAGGTTCTGTGTTTCACTGTAGGTTTTTTTTATGTATGTACACCGATTTCTCGAAAACGGCTCGTTCGGTTTGGATGATTTAAATTGTGTTCTATTTGGGTTTATTCCCAGAGGGTCCCATAATTTTTTCTATGATATGAAAAATACCGTTATTCAGAAAATTAGAAAAAAACATATTTTTTATGCATTTTCGTTGATTTCGTCAAAACATATTATTCTGTTTGAGTGTTGTGGGCAGTATTATATTGCTATACTTGTCGAGGTTATCGTAAATAATTTTCTATGACGGGAAATGTGTATGCTGTTTGTGCAAAAAATCATAAAACCATAATTAATAGATTGTCACTGATGAAAGTTTTTCCGGTATTTGAAGTTATTACTTTTAAAACGCTTTCTAGCCGACATTTGCTTTATGACTACACTAAAAATAAAAAAATAAAAAAACATTTTGAAAAAAAATAGAACCGACTTCAGAAAAAACAAAAGAGGCACAAAAAAGTGAAAAATAACTCAATTGTGGGTTTTAGAGACAAAAGTACGTTACATTTTGATTAATTTAATTTAATTATGCCTTACTATAGACAAAAAAAATTACGCTATTAAAAAAAGTTACTATATTAAAATAGTTACTTTTTATTATAATTATTATAGTTATTATAGTTATTATAATAGTTATTATATTGTAAAAGTTATTTGTAGTACAAAACTGTTCGAAGTCGGTGCCACATTGACGAAAAACCAAATAACATGTCTCAGGCTTGGCACCGATTTCCAACAATTTTGTACTACAAATAACTTTTACAATATAATAACTATTATAACAACTATAATAACTATAATAATTATAATAAAAAGTAACTATTTTAATATAGTAACTTTTTTAATAGCGTAATTTTTTTGTCTATAGTAAGGCATAATTAAATTAAATTAATCAAAATGTAACGTACTTTTGTCTCTACAAGCCACAATTGAGTTATTTTTCACTTTTTTGTGCCTCTTTTGTTTTTTCTGAAGTCGGTTCTATTTTTTTTTTTGTAATGCTCGATCTGGTCGCCTAACCACTTATATCAAACGTTCTGTTCTTAGATTGGTTGTTCATCTTTTCCTTACGGGTGTTGTAATTTTATTTTATTTCATAATTTTTCAAAATAATCGCTCTTAAAGCGGTGAAAAATAAACAGTTCCCAATAGCGTATATCACTATCTTCTGCAAAAACTTATATATTTCCTAAACAAATAATTGAATCAACTTTTAACCGACAGTGTAATTTCCATGGTTGTTCTAAATGCTTATTTCAATCAACCTCATTATATAGTTATATAAATTTTTATAAAGTAAATAAACACAAAATATTGGCGCCAACAAATCTCCCCACGTAAAAAATATCCTTCAAGAACAACAACATACATATGCACAAACTTTTGTAGGTAGGTTTGCGTATATGCTAAAATATATAGAACATGTGTTTCTTTACTCAATTCTCAAAACAATACATCCGTACAAGAATCCACACTAACTACTTTTGATTTTGTTAAGTTAAATAAAATCTTAATAAAAGATAGGGAAGAAATAATTTTTCCATTCTTAACTTAATTTATTCTTTCAATAAAGTTCAATTCATAAAAAACGCTTTCCAGTTTCCAGAATATTCATTTAAAATATCATATTTTACAATAAAGAATTTCATCATCCAATAAATACGTTAATTATAAGATCTTGAGACAAAACTATAAATTCATAATTGATTAGAAAAGGAAAACAACAAAACAAAAATTTAAAGAATGATTTTTGTTTTTATTTATCGTGAGAAAAAAAATTATACAACTTTCTTGGTACGAAGACCAATTCAAAAACAAATGTCTATGTATGAGTTTGTTTTAGTTTTGTTTTTCTTTAATCGGTTCACAGCAGTCTTTTTCGGTTTGAATTTTATTTATTTATTTTGTTTTTTTTTTTTTATTTTCGTTGTTTACCAACAAAAATCAACTATGTATATAGGGTTGTGCTGGCGGTTAGATTTTTATTATTGGAATGTTGCAGCCAAACTATCGCTTGAATTTTAATTTTTATCAGATAAATACAAAATATTTAAAAAAAACGTGTTGCGTCATACATGCACATTTTTTTTCAAACAGTTGTTTGTCGATAGCAATGTTCCATTATTTGTTTGTCATTAGCCGTGTTTGATTTGACTGAAGCAACTGATACAACTGAAAAATTGAATGCAATTGTTGTTGTTTTTTCAGTTGTTTCAGTCAAATCGAACGCACCTAATACATACATGAAAGTTGATTTATGCATTGCTTGGATATCGTTAGATCACCTTCCACCATAAATTTCAATAAAGTATAATAATTCTAATCAGATTTTGTTTAAGGTCTAGTCAAACGGTTTTACTGACGGACAAACTATATTGTTATGTTGTTTTCCTTAGTAGATTTTTTTCTATGCTCATGCATCGCGTGTCGTTTTAATGCCATAAAAATGCCACATATATATTTTTTTGCAATGTTTAATTAGTCCACACATCGATTGGTAACAAAATTTTTTATTTACAAAGGAGTACAAATAGAAACTTTTTTTATCTTAATTAATAATTTTTGTATTTGTTTGACTATACGAAAATAACAATTGATTTTTTTATTATTATTTTGCCGTTATGTTGTACTGATGAAGTTATAAAATAATGAGAAAAAAGAAACTTCGTCGGTTCTTTCTAATACAAACACCGTAAAGTTGATTTGAAGAAAAATATATGATGTATAAAAAAAAATTAACGTTGGAGCAACTAATGTTTTTTTTAAATTGGTTGTGAATTACGGTTTCAAGAGTTAATTTTGAGTTAAATAAAAATATATAGCTAATAATTTCAGAAAGTCTTTAACAAACTGAGTCACTTGATCGTTACAAAATATCGTTACCTTTCCCAAGATATAAGTTACAGACACAAATCTAGAGGAACGCAAAGTAATTTCCATTATTCTATTTGACAACCAATGGATATTGTTATAATTTTCGAATTTTTAAAGACAAAAAAAATGTTTTCAACATCAAGCTTTTTTAAATGAAAAGTGTTGTGTAAAGCCACTTCTACACGATGGTTTTTCGCATCATGCGTCCAACGTTTGAAGGTGTTCGTAGCACCGTGTATAAGTGGCTTAATAGGAATTACAATATGTGTCACAACATTTATAGATACCTTTAAGCCCAACGTCTCATAATAACATGTATACATTTTTTTGTTTAATTTAAAATGTGCTGAAACCTAACTAAAATGAGGTTGCCAATAATCCCGCTATGGGGCTATGCATTCACTGAATAAAGTAAACAACTGAATCCCTTATATATGCACCTTGGCTAGTGATATCTCAGTGCTATTGCCAATGGTTTGCGATATTTCACATTAACTGGTATGCAAATAGCATATACATTTCAATTATCATGATAGAACGAAAATCTTTTTCTCTATGATGGCAGATAAAAAGTCTATTTTCAAGCCGGCTCAATCCACTGTGAAAATGTTTTTTTTCCTCTAGCGTAAAAAGAATAACAAATTGTAGTTGATATGGTATTTTTAAATAATTTTACAAAGTTTTTAAAATAAAGCAACCATTAAAAAATAGAATATGAATTTTGAATGTTATTTTGTCGATTTCAAATTTAATAATTTCTAATAAATATCGTTTATCAGCAAACGGCTGTAAAGTTGTACTTAACTGCCGCTAAGGAGAAGGTTAAACTTTTACTTTTTGACGTATAATCAATGCGGCTGTAAAGTAAGTCCATTTTTATTTTTTTACGGAGGCAGTAAAGTAACTTTCATATTTTTACGGCGGAAGTAAAGTAATTTCCATATTTTTACGGCGGCAGTAAAGTAAATTTCATATTTTTACGGCGGCAGTAAAGTAACATAACATGAGATTATGAATTTGTTCAAAACAGCATTCATTTCAATCCAATGAATTAAAATCAATAAAAATTAATTTCAGAAAATGGGTAATAACCTCATATTACCTTTTTTAAATCATATTTATAAAAAATTTGATGTATTATGAATTTCATATTTATAAAAAAATTACAGCGTTTGCCTAAAAAATAGTGTATTGAATTCGAAGCTAAAGTGACTTTTTGTGTTTCATCTATAAATGTCAAACTATAGACTCAACACAAAAAGTAGCACTTTAGCTCCTAACTAAATAATGTGCTATTATATATTTTCTATCATAGAAAAAATTGTATTTCCTACGCGAGATAAAAACATTTTACGATCGTGAAATTGCCCTACTCGACGCTAACGCGTTTCGTGAAGAAATTTTCACTTACGAAAAACCAGAGTTTTGTAGCAAAATGTACTTATCGTCATCATAAAATATTTGTTATTGTTTGTATAATGCAAAAACAATATCTCAATTTCGTAAAAATACAATTGGTAGGAATTTAGCAATGTTTAAATGACATATCACATAAACTAATTTTATAGTGCGATCTTTCCAGAAATTGATTAAATTGATTAATTGACGAATTGCAGTAAAAAAAACAAGTCGTAAACGAGGAGTTGTTATAGTTGTAGAATCATATAAGTGAATTTTTCCAATAACGGTTTTAGTATTTTGCCAATTAACTGTTGGAGGTTTAACAAAGCAATCAACAAAGTTGACGTGTGGTAAGGTAAATCAACCCTGATGCTACAAAGAAAACAATAAATACAACTATTATCACTTGGAGGAAAAAAATTGCACCCTCTGATGACCTGTTAGAGTAGACTGGATACAATCAAACACTTTCCATGTTTGGAATAATATTGTTACGAGTCTAAATATTTAATATACGCAATGAAATACAAAACAATTAATTGTATTCAACCTTAATTTTCGATATATCGATATGTATGTATAATGTTTCAAAAATAAAATCAAGGTCACATTCGTTTCTAAGAACAAGGGTCAAAAAATGAAATAAAATATATCGAAAATAATAACGTAGGTAGATTTCTGTTCTAGAGATTTCTTTGTAAAGAATGGATTTTCCTAGAATATATGAGAAATTATGCAGAATTGTATATGAGGAATTCCTTTTGCAATATCAAATTAGTTTTAAATTAGGCTGCGTGCGTATTACTATTATTATTATTTATTTTCGGATAATATACAATTCATTTACAAATACTTACATAAGTTACATCATTTTCATCACTTATATTAAACTTGTATTATCACTATTTTGTACATTTTCTACTTTTCTACTTTAAAGACTAATTAAAAACATTTAAATACAAAGATAAAGTGGAATAAAAGTTTAGGCTGAACTGAAAAAATCCCGAACAGCCTTAGAGAAACCTTTAATAGAAGACAATGACTTCAGAACATCTGGCCTAATGGAGTTGTAAGTTTTGGGTCCATAACCCATATTTGAGAAGCAACATACGAAGAATTGTGTTTAGGAATTATAAAGTTGTTGTTTCGCAGTCTGGCGGAAACGATCACTCTCGATAATAGATACTGCGGCAACTTATTCGCCTTAATACGATGCATAAAAATAGAGAGTCTATATTTCAAGGAGTTAATCAAATTGCAATTCAGAATGGTGTAGGTTTTGGAAGAGATACATACGATCATGTCTTCTGACATTGTAGATAAATCATAGCTGTGATAGCACAATCGATAAAGGCAACTCTAAGCTTACTCTCACTAGTCTTATCTAGTTTGCAAAATATGACATCTCCATACATAATGATAGAAACATTGAACAAGTAAGGACCTTACATTTTACAAGCATAAGACGGAGCTTAGTTGGAAGTAGACGAGCATTAGCCCACTACTAGCGGAAAATTCATGTCTTAAAATATGTTTGGTTAGGTCCAGTTTATGCTATTTTATTAAAAATTAATTAATTTTCTTCAGAATATTATAATTTTTTAGGTTAAGTTTTTCAATTAAATAAGTTTGTTTAATTGTTACCGAAACCGGTAAAAAATTAGAACCTTACCGGTTTTTTGATAATGCAATTTTGGGCGATTTACCGGTTAACCGGTTAACAGATTAACCGGTATTGCAAACCCTTGGGCTTTATAAAAGAATTTTTGAAAAAGGAATTGATGACATTTTGTAAAAAATTTTGCTTTTGCTGTCTGTTTTTCTAAACTAAATAAAATATTTTTTATCTACATTTGTAAAATAGTATATCATTGAATTAGGAGCTAAAGTTGTACTTTTTGTGTTGAGTTTATAGTTTGGCGGCCGACCGTAGGGAGGCCGACAATTATAGACGAAACACAAAAAGTCGCTTTAGCTCTGAATTCAATAAACTATTTTTTCGGCAAACGTTTAAATTTGTTTAAAAATATGAAATTAATTTTTTATAAATTTTTTTTAGGTAATAAATTTTCTGAAATTAATTTTTATTGATTTTGATTCATTAAAATGAACTAAAATGCATTCTATTTTGAACTAATTCATAATATCATATTATTTTACTTTACTGCCGCCGCAAAAATATGAAAATTACTTTACTGCCGCCGTAAAAATATGAAAATTACTTTACAGCCGCCGTAAAAATATGAAAGTTACTTTACAGTCGCCGGCAGATAAAATAAAAATGGCGTTACTTTTGCAGCCGCCGGCTAAAAAGTAAGGCTTTAGCTACTCTTTACTCTACTCTTAAAGTTAAACTTTACAGCCGTTTGCCGAAAAAAATATTTACTCACGACACAGACAATTTGTCTGTTACTGTTAAGACATAAAAAGCGGAATAAAACGTGCGTTCATTCGTTGTGTTTTTTTTAAACCAATCATATTCCTTAAAAGTGACGAGTTCTTCTTCTTCATTTTGTTTTTAAGGAATATGATTGGTTTAAAAAAAATACTGAACGAATGAACGTACGTAGGGCTGCAACTGAAAAAGCTTTATTATCTGACGCTTTTCGATGTTTGTTTCTTATTTATTTGTTTTTCTTCTGACTAACGAGATTCCTTAGGCTGAGAATTAAATTAACATGCGAACTGTGAATGGTTTTATTAACCAATTGCAGAAATAAGATCTTTGTGATAAATATAAAATTCTTTTTACTATTACTTATTTATAAAATTTGCAGTTTACAATTTGCATGTTTGCAGTTTTTTGAGTAATACATGTATAGTCATTACCATATTTATCAAGGTTAGTGAGCGCTAGATAATCGACAAAAAAAACAGAATGAATGTTAGTAGAAACAACAAACCAACTGTAGCAGACCAAAAATGTATCGCGAACCAAAAGAGCGAAAACGAGAGTAACTGGAACGGGGTACGTAGGTACTTGACATTAAAATAAAACTAATTGATACTTCGATGGCTGAAAAACCAGGTGAGAATAAAAGCCAAGCGGGTAGGACTCCGCAAAGGGAAACTATGGTGGTGGTAATTGGTGATCTTTTGTGTAAGTGTTAATCCCTGATTAACATTTATTCAGTTTGTGGTTTTCGAACATGCCAAAAATCTTTAATTATCATTCATAGGAGGCAAACATGGTGAGTTTCTATTGAACCTATTATATAACGTGCTCTATACAAATGAATTGGTGTAAGCAGCAAGGCTCAGAAGCAAATCCTATAAAAACCACTATGACCATTAGAATTGGTTGTTTTTCACTTTCACCAAAACGATCCACAATTTTATTTTTGTAGCACAATGGAACGTGGACAAATTTTGGTCTCGTTAGTTTGGTGAGCAAAAACTTTTCGTGATACCAACTGGTAGAAAGAAGCTCTAACAAAAAATTTTTTCCCATCTGCACAAGTAGCAACATTGTTAAAATTCGTTAAATCCAAACAAAACCTTCCCATTTGCGTCATATTTCCTATAACAACCTCCATATTTTCAAGTAACTCTTTTTGTTGTTGGTAGTTTATGTTAATTTTAAAACCATTTATAGCGTGTTTTTATTTTTTCACATTGTAACTTTTTTATATATGTACGGTATATGACTTTCTTCAAAATAACAACAATAAAAAAAATTATGTATAGTTTATACATAAATAAACAATGGATTAGTCATACGAACATAATTTGTAGTTCAATATAATAAAAGAAACAACAAACCAATACCATTCACTTCTTTGTGGTAATAATTTTAATATACCAACAACAAAAACTTCAGTCTATATCAATTTATATCGAATTTTTATTTTATCGATCACAGTTGATTAAATTGAATTATTTTCTATTTAAAAACTTAAAGATTTTTTTCCTACAATGAATGGTTCAAAGAATATGATTTTTTGTTCATAAGTTAAAATACAAAGAAAATTTGGTTTAATCACGGCTAAGAATAAATATTTCGTTAGTATAAATGGTGGGAATACCATTTAAATTTTGTATCATAAAAAAACCGACAAAAATTGCATATTTTTATATCAGATACGAGGGTGAATATAGAGGTTTTTCGGTTAAAAAAAATCCAGATTATTTATTTTTAGCTAAGTTACTATCAGCCATACCTTATAACTCGAATGTAGAGTTACAGAAAAATGGAAGTTTAACTGAGTCACTGAATGAACACCGTGATCGAATGATTGTTTTTTGTAATTGTTGTTTTGTAAAAGAAAATCGTCTTCTTATGAAAGAAAGATTAAACCTTTTAGATGGAAAATCGAATCAAGACGTCGATGATATGAATCCAACTATCTTTTCTTGAAACTTCGGTAAACGTTAGTGTAATAAAACAAAATATGACTTGTTTTCAATTTTTTTTACTGGTTTGGAAAGCACAGGGTTGCTCGAAATTTGTAAAAATTTAGAGACAATGAAAATTTAAAGTTAAATTGTGCTCGAACGGGTTAACCGATTTGAAAATTTTGTTTTTGTTTCAAAGGTACTAAGGTACTAAGTAAGGCTTTATAAAAATATTACACTGATAAAAAATTTATATTTTTATATGATTTTGTTCTTAATTTTAATTTTTTAAATTTGTTGACAAGATAAACCCTAATTTACTAACACAAAATATTCCAGATCTGTATTTTCCCGAATACCGAGGTCCCACAACAAAATGTGAGGTGTTGATGGACAGATCACACAAACGTCTTTTTTTGTTTGTTTTTCAAAATGGATAACTAAAAATAAATATGTACTATCAAATAATAAAATATGACATAGACCAATAATTCATAATTGGAAGGAGAAAGTAAAAAAAAATCAAATAAGAGCAAAAGGCAATTATTAAAAAAAATTAAAGGAACAAAACTAAAATGTAATTGCTAGGTCGGATACCCGTGGGATATTTTTTGATCATGTGAAGGACAGTCTGTTTCAATGATTAAAGCCCAGATATAGCGTTATATACAGGTTTGTTTCTTTGAGCAAACCGTAACGTGGCATCATAAGGGATTGTTCAATAACTAAGATTGAGGGGTTCTATACCGTTGATTGAAAAGAGTTCATTCGTTAACACCCACCCCTTAGATATCACCTTTGCTACTGATATCTCTGTGATATAGCCAGCGGTATATGCTTTTTCCCGTTAACTCATATTTTAATAGCATGGATTGAAGTCCCCGCAGAGCTATCACGCCTGGAGATACATTTTCTAAGATGGCACAGTTATTTCGACGTTTGACCAGGGCAGGCAGACAGACAGACAGTTTTCTTGCTTATTTACACTTTTTATGGTCTAAACGCCGATGAATATACCTAATATGTAGGGATCAGATTTTGAAAATTTTGTCATAAATTTAATATTTTGTTTTTTTCAGATCGAAGTAAAAACGTAATTTTTTCCAGTGGCTAGACCGCTGACCAAAACTCAAAAGTCTCGCCTTCAAATCCCAGTCAAAAACATCAAATTTTATACTAATGAGAAACCAAACAACAATAACATAAAAAATTAATTTTTGATACAGTGAAAATTTAAATCAAATGAAATAATAGCCTTTGTCAATGTTATTATTCGCGAGAGGAACATTCGCATTAGTTTGAATTTATAGTTTTTAATATATGTATTTAATTTTAAATGAGAGCGAAATTGTTTTTGTTGATAAAATACAATTTAAAAAGTCCAAGCGGCACGTATATCCGCTAGAAATAGGGAGATTTCGGGACCAGACAGTTTTGAGCACAAATAGAATTAGATGTGTCAGATCAATTTAAATAAAAAATTTAAGTAGAAACAGAATAATCCAAAAAATTTATCAAACCAAACTAAATACATTAACGGAAACTACTTTATCAATGCAATTTCGAAACAGTTTTGTTTGATTTGATTAAAACTTCCTTTAATAACATATTAAATCCACCAAAGAGCAAATAAACGTTCTCACTTCTCACTACGTCACACCTACAATACCACCACACATAATTTGTAATCAAAAATTATCAAACAACCTAAAATAATACAAATATCTATCAATTTAGGATAACTTTTGTAAATGTGTAATCAATATACATATATTTATTTTAACTAAACAACTTCCAAATATTCCAAAGAAAAAACTTTGTTTTTATTTAAATTTTTGCAAAAAAGAATAAAAACTCAAAACAGAAACAAAAGAAAATTTATTCAATATTTCTATGGGATATTTTTATATTTTTTTGGAATTTGTTGTTGTAATTATATAGCGGGGAAGTACCATGTATTAAATTAGTATAATGCTAATTACATTGAAACCCCTTTTGTTAGAAGGCTGAAATTTCCTGAGGTTATAATTGAAAAGTTTATCTAAAAGCTAGTATGAGTTTAAACAAGATAAACCAAAAATGAGGAAGGCATGGCTGTTTGCGGTTGTTTTCGTTTTAACAGCCTCAGTGTCTCACTCAACCTCTGAACTTGACCAATTTTTTTTTAAATTTGGAAAGATTTATGCTGTACCTACGTGTGCAAAAGTTTTCATTTTCGAGTTTGGTCATTTTCATCTCTATCGAGGACAACAAAGTTTAGTAAATTTTTAAAACCGCTGATTTTTAGGAACCTTTTGCGCTGAGGTTTTCATTTTGAAAAAAATGATAAACAAAAGTTCAAATATTCAATACATATATAAATTTTCATTTAAACATTATGATTCAAACGGTCGTTATAACGCCTTAGATTATTCGACTTTTTAGGATCTAGAAACTTAACCTGTACCCCGATATGGCCAGTTCGCGAGCTTGTCCAAACGATTCTTTGCCGCAACGTACACAGAAAAAAATTTCGGTGTAGGTCAAAAATGCGATCGTGAGCGTGCCGGTAAATTCCGTTATAGCTCGTATACACATATATTGCAATCTTAACACATTTTCGTTTTGTTTTGTGTATAATGTGTAAATAAATAAATCAACAATTTTGCTAAATAACAACTATTTCTTTTTTTTATCAATTCCAAAATTGACGTAATTCATTTAATTTACAATTTGTTTACAATTTGAAAGTTTTTACAAAAAAAAATTAGAAATTTCTTTACTGAATATGTTTACGCAATTACAAAATAACTAAACAAAGGAAATCTGCGATTGTCAATAAAATTTCAGTAGGAGTATGTAACTGTTATTCTCATGTTATCAGATCCGTTGTTGTTTACTTCATAAACATAATTTATTAATCCATTTTCTGTTTCATTAAGTAAGTATAGTATGTTTTTAATGTCAAATTAGTAACAGGAAATCAATTTCAATAGCGTTTGTCAATGTGATCACATATATGTTATAGGTCAGAGATGGCCAAACTTCGTTACACGTGGAGCCGGATTTCAATAAATTATCGTTACGAGAGCCAACAGAAAAATAAAATATCAAAGTTGCTATGGAGTTTTTATTTCCTTGCAAGTTGCATTTACCGTCTTCAAGCAAATACTTTAACTATGAATACATCATAAATATGTTTAAATTTTGTAACATGGCACTGGCATGCTATTGATTGCTGGTAGATGGCATGTGTGTTTGTAACTTATCTGAAATCGGGCTCATAGTTCGTTAGCGCGGTACAACGCTTGTAAGTTGTGAAAGGCAAAGGTGTTATTTGTAAGTTTGAACGTTGCTTTGATGTTATAAATTTCATTGTTGGAAATGTGATTCACAACAATATGATGTGCCGAATATGGACAGTAATCTGCAAGCGGCCTTTTTCGAATTGGGGTACTTTAATTGAGACAGACGTTTCCAAAACTACTGATTGTGTTGATTTGTGGTGCATTTTAAGAATGTGCGCCTGAGTTCTAATAATTCCATTTCTCCTGTGGAACTTTCATTCAAAATAAAATAAGGAATCGAGAATCCATCGTTAATAATAAGCTTTGCTTCTAAAAATAAGACGAATTAATTGTAAGAGATGAAAGGTCGATAACTGTACCGGCAGCGTGTAAAAAATCATTAAGCGTGTCAAAACAAAAAAAAATTCACACTTTTGGCTTAAAAACGTTCATTTTAAGTGATAATGAGAAATGTGGATTCGGGATTGGTATGTGAGAACAGGAGCTTGATTATTGATTGTACTATAGGTGTGTCAAAAAAAAATGTCAAGTGTGTAAAAAGAATGATTTTCATTTATTTTTTACCCAATTTTTTTCGAGAAACATTAAATGGGAAACATTTTCGATTAGAAACATTTGTAAAATAAAATTAATTATTTTTATGACAAAAAAAGGGGTTTTTTAATTGAATCAACTTAACATATCATCTTGCTAGATTTAATCTTGATTGATTAAATGATCTTGGAAAAAATTTGAATTTTTGATTATGTTATAGTTTTTGCAATATTTTGAAAGAAGTTTCAATCTTTGATTTTGAATTAATTTTTGCAATATTTTTAGAATTTTGAAAAAAGTTTCAATTCTTGATTTTGTAATAATTATTACAATATTTTTAGAATTTTCAAAAAAAGTTTAAATTTTTAATTTTGTTAAAATTTTTAGAATATTTTTGGAATTTTGAATTTTTTATTTTGTAATATTCTCTTGAATATTTTAGGAATTTTGAAGAAAGTAGCAATTTATGATTTTATTATAGTTTTTGGAATCTTGGAAAAAGTTTGAATTTTTGATTTTGTTTATTGTTATAATTTTTTAAAATAAATTCAATCTGACCTCTTTTATTTGAAAAAAAAAATTAAATTAATTATTTGTATGACATAAAATGTAATTGGAAATGAAATTGTTAGATAATGGATTATTTCTATTTGAAAAGTTGAAATTGCTGAACGCTAAATGGAAAGGTTTTTGAGTAGTTTGCTGAGTGTATCATCTTTTCACTAAACTATGTTAATCTATGATCTGTTATAATTTTCCGGTAACGTATTGATGTTTCGTGTTAGTTCTGTAATAAACTTTTTAAACGATGTATATTAAACATTAATTTTATGTTGAATATACATCGCTGCTCACAACTAAAAACAAGTGCTCATAAAAACCTTTTGCCGAAAACTATAAAAAATCCTTAGCCCACACCAAAGTTTTGATATTTCAGAGCTTTGAGATGTCAGCGCCTTCATATTTTACTGTTGTATTCACTCAGTTTTTTATCATCAATTTTAGAGAGTTTATTTTTCAGACGTTAAATTTTCGTTACGTTTTCAGTAGTTAAATCGTGTTAAAAAGCTTAATTTTTTTAATAAAACTCAGAATCGTTTGAATAAGACCAGTAACAACTTTATCTTTTCCTTGTAATGCTAGGAATTGGGAACTGCAGATGCTCCATTATATCAGTTAAGAACACATAGTCATTAATCCATTGATCATCCTTTAATTCCGGATAGTGTTTTTTTTGAAAAAATTGCTGATAGGTGGGGAAGTTTTAATTTTTGTTTGTTTTAATTCCCATTCTTCGATATTTTAGATTAAGAGCACAAAATATACCTAAATATAATAATACGATTGTATTAATTCATATTGTATTAAGCAATATTGTACATTACTTGTATTACTGCTAATTTTATTACAATTTTAATAAATTTATAAATGTTATTAAATTTTTTCATTTCTTTTCGAGAGCCGCACTCATTCTTTCAAAGAGCCGCATACGGCTTGCGAGCCGCAATTTGGCCATGTTTGTTATAGGTTCTTCAGTTATATTAGACTATTGCAGAACTCTGCAATATTTTTGCAATGGTAGTGTGTGAAATATTCATTGCAGAAAAGTTTGGCAATGAACTCATTGCAAAACAATGCAATGAGTCATTGCAATGTTTTAAAATGAGTTCATTGCCAAACTTTTCTACAATGAATATTTTACACACACTATTGCAGAAATATTGCAGAGTTCTGCAATAGTCTAATTGCGACTTTAGTTATGGTTTTAAAAGAATGTTGCAGCTTTAAAGAATGTTACATATACATGTTATGATAATATTTATCAGTTATACTGGTCATATAATTATCACTGTAAATCATTAAAAAATATAACCACTCATGTTGTTAATAATATGAGATCACTTTTATTCGTTATTTACAAGTTATTATAATTGCGCGAAAAAAATACAAAACAAAATAAATAATACTCGCGTTATCTGTCTGTTATTAATTTTATGTTGATTTGTCAGATTTGCAGATAGACGTAATGATGATTGATTTCCAACTTACGTTTACAAAATTTTGCGACTAAAATTAAAAGTAAGATACCAGATAAGATTAGATACTATAGAATCGTGGCTCCATGAATCTATTATTAACATTGTCACATATAAATAACTGCGTGAGTGCTGTTAGATGTATTTATTACTATCACAAATTTAATTTATTTTGGAGTCGTAACTTATCGAGTGGTTTATTTTATGTGTTTATCGATATTATTAACCTTTGGAAATTTGTGTGACTTATTGGGTTTTCAAATCAAATTGATTAAAAATGTTTATCACGGCATAGCAGCGCATGTTCCTTGGACTCACGCTAATAAGTGAACCAAAAACTCACGGAAACAAAATAAAAAGTCACAGTAGAAATAGAAATGACGTGCTGATGATGAGTTTCTAACAAAATTTAACCTAGAGCTGAAAAAACGTAACATAAACAGTTATATATTTTTCAGATTGTCTAGCTTGGTTGGTGACCATGCAAACCACAACAAACATTGGGAGTTTTACAACAAGGTGGCATCGTCTTAATTTTGTCCACCTACCAAAGTACAGTGGTTGGTAGAACACAGAAAACAAGGAAATAGGTTGATATTAATAATCATTACGAGACGTGGAGAATCACAGACACAAACCAAGAGAGTGAAAAAGTACTGGACCTGACAATACAGAGCTGAACCTGACGATAGACAGCTTTAGAGTCTATAAAAGTTAAAAAAGTCAGTCAGTAGTTGTATGGTGGTCACAAAGTCAAAAAGTCAGTAGTTGTATGGTGGCCACTTTGAGCGATGTGTCCCAAAAGTTGATCATTATCTTCTCACACTACTTAAAACCTTTTTCATAACTTTCATCATAATCACTTCATTATTGTAGGGTGTATCGTAATAGTCCAAGAGCTAGTGAACCTTTTGAGTAACGGTCGTACTGTAAGGCTAGAATTTTTTTTAGTGATAGTTCATGAAATGTGAAGCACGGAAACGGAAACGCTCTCAGTCTATAAATAAAAACACAGAAAAAATATTCAAAAAATTGCAGAAACTTTTTTTTACCGGAAATGAAAAACCGCATGCTTATGTACCTAGTAACTAGTTTCATCTAATTCGATCGTCAGGCACAGATGTTTTGAAGTTTCAAAAAAGCTCCGGGACGCCCCACCACTTTGTTCAGTATCGCTCAAAAGCTAATCAGCTCTTTGCCGCCTTATACATATTTGCATATTTTTTTAAAGTATCATCAAAATTCAATCACGAACGAATGCTGTATGCTCCCAACAAACATAAAAAACATATGTAGTGAGAAAAACACCTGTTGTATTGTGAACCTCCCAGCCCTTTGTTCAATGTACCCCAAAAGCTAATCAAATCTTTCTCATATTGGTTGAACCCTTTTACCAACGTTTCATGAAAATCGATACCAAGTCTCAATAAGATCGAAATCCGGGATTAGAAGTTATTGAAGATTTAAGCTTACACGTGTTCGGGAGACCTCCGCCATTTCGCCCAATTTTGAAATGAATACAGATATAAAAGCTCGAATCGCTGCAGGTAATCGAACTTTCTACTCAATCAAACCTCTCCTTGGATCACCGTATGTATCAACTAACACCAAGCTCAAGTTAAACAAGACATTGATTAGACGTGATGTATGGGTCACAAACGTGGACCCTTACACAACATGACAAATGGCATGTATCTGTATTTGAGCGTAAGATCCTACGCTACATTTTTGGTCCACTTGAGACAGACGATGGAGAGTATATAACCCGGTATAACTTTGAGATCAGAGACCTTCTTGAGGGTCTTGATATAATAGGTTGTATCAGTTCTAATAGGATTGCTTGGTTTGGGCATGTTCTACGAGCTGATTCACAGTCTGGAATGATTAGAAAAATGTACGTTAATACACCAGGGAGTGGGCGACCGCGAGGTAGACCACGACTACAATGGTAGACTGACGTAATAAACGACCTTAAAAAAATCGGCTGCCATGGTAATTATGTCGCTGTTGCGAATGACCGTGGTGAATATTCAAAGCTGATTAGCCTGGCAACGCTCCTACATGGAGCTTGAACGCCTCAAAAAAAAAAGGGGGTGGAAATGAGACGGGGTAAAAACACTATTTAAAACGTGGTCAAGTGGGCTTTCATTTGAAAGAGCACCTAATTTAAGAAACATAGCAAATTTTTTTAGAATTTTGCGGTGCCCAGTTATTGAGTTATTGTTAAAAAAGTACAACTTTCAGACCGTTATCCCCTGCCTCCCTACGTTTCGACGCTGATTAACAAAAACATTTGAAAAAATTTACAGAGACAGAAAAATTGGTAGATTTTGAACGAAAATCATAGCCAAGTCTCAAATAATTATATTTCTGTGTGTTTAGGGGGTGGGTGTGGGAGGGTAAAAAAACCATTTTTGACCCAAATGAGTGGGGAGGTGTCATATGAAATAGCCACTAATGTAAGAAGCATAACAATTTTTTTTAGAAGTTTCCAATGCACAGTTTTTGTGTTATTGTAAAAATAATATTTTTAGTATGTGCATATTGCGTACATTTTGCCACCACACCGTGTCGTTACGCTATGATGGCACTATGATAGCCATATGGGGATGCATTTGGACGTCCAAGTGAAAACATGCCATGATACACGTGACCGCATTGTGCTGCCACAGTTGGGGTGTTTTATGATTTTGGATCAAACTAAGAAACAAGTTTCAGTTCAAACTTCAAAGAGTTTTTCAACCGTTGACTCAATTAAAAACAGTAAATTATTAATTAATTACTACACAACATATTTATTGATTTTTAGACTGCTTTTCTTGTGTAGTACTTAGTAATAAATAAAATAAAAAAATGATGACATATCTTGAAATATTCATTCATTATTCTACTTTTAACATTATCATTTCGAATTATTTTGACAACAAAATAACAATAAACAAATAAACTAATGATGATTCAGTTATAACTTAAAAAAAACGGTGATATCAAAGTTCATAAAATTTATATATTTTTTATTTATTATTAACTATACAAAGCAAAAAAATATAAACAAATAACATTTATAACTTGTATGATTTGCGAAATTCTATATACATATATATATGAAATATTTGAGGTTATATTTTGTTTATATCGCGGTAATTTAATTATATTACTTATTGCAACAATTTTTGTGCGCATTTATGCATGAATTGTAATTTTTAAATAATTTCTAATAAGAATGAGATTTTTGTTGTTTTATTTTTAAATAGTTGTGTGATAAAATAGTAAATAAATGAAACATATTATGATTGTGAGATTAATTAAAAATGTTTTTGTTTTATTCGAAAATTTCGTTACACACGTGTTGTACTATAAACTTCAAACAGAATGACGAGTCGGTATTGATAAGATAAAATTATATATAGTCGTTCTTTCTTAGTAAAATAACCCACACGACACACAAAACTGATAATGTGAATTTTGTTTTGATATTTTTAATTAATTAAGGCTTCAACAACTGCTAAATAACGTTGCTTTAATTATATTTTGAATCCATTCATTTCCTTTTTGGTAAGACGATAAAAACAATAAAAGGAAATTATAAGCAAATAACATTTTTGTTTCTTTTCGTTTCAAATATGTATACAAACAATAACATTATAGCTAGAAACACAACACGGGCGAAATCGTCCGACGACGACGTTAGTAACATTAGAATACACAGGATACATACATTTCAAACACAACTACAGCGATAAACGAAAAAGTTTTTTTCGTCGGAGAAAATTTAGATTCTATTTCTAATTTATCGTCAGCGATGATTATTGCCAGATGTCAATTTTATTTTTATTTGGCTGCAAGGGTAGTTTTTAATGTTATTGTGACAGTGCCGCCAACTGAAAAATATGATTTTCTGATGTTTTTCGAATTTCTGAGGATGTAATCGTTTTGTTTTGAGTTGTCAACTGAATTTTCAGTTTATGTTCAAAGTTCGGTTTTATTCATTTATATATTTACATAACTTGCAATTTGTATTTTATTTTTAAAATTAGTTATTAGTAGAAAAATTATTATTATTTATTTATTAGTAAAAATTAGTTATTTTTAAAATTGAAATTTGTGAAATTCATTTTGACAAAGAACAAATTATTTTAGTTTATGCAATTTTTTTTTTGACAGCTTTTCACGCTAACGCCTTTGTTGTGGTTACAATTAGGGTTTCTAAATATCCGACCTATTTGATTATCCGGATATCGAATACATAAACAATAAATTATCCGGATAATCCGGATATCCGGATAATTAAAGAATAAATAAAACATGTTTTTTACTTTGCGGCATTTAAATCATTTATGTATATTTTTCATGTATCTATATTAACTAATTTTTATACATAGTCACAAAATACCAAAAATAGTAACAAATCATAAATAATAATAATAAAAAAAATAAAATTATTGATAAATTTAATTAAATTAATGAAGTTGTTGATGCATTTATAAAAATGCGTATTTTAGAAAAATTATTGCATTAATTAATTAATTATTACAATGTCTCGAAATTGAGTCGAGTTCTAATTTTTGTCCTGCTAAGCCAGCAATTGAAAATACCCGCTCCGTTGCAGTCGATGTAGGTTTTATTGGTAATAATGCAAAATAGAATATTTAAATTGCCCGTCCGTCTTTTATAATTATTTAAATAAATTAAATCTTTTTTCAGCAATATGGAACTTTCTTCATTCTGCTTATCAACATGAGTAATTAAAGCAATAGCATTCTCAAGTACTTTCTGCAGTCACGATTTCTTATACAAAATTCACTACTTAGACTTTCTTCATATTTACTTTCAGTAGTAATTTCATTAGTGATTTCCCCAGAGTCATAATTTAAAAGTACAGCTCTCACAAACTTTAAAAAAATACACAATTTTTTTTTTACACAATAGCCAATACTTCAGATTTTATTGATAGGGCCACAAGTTTATAAAACATTATTTTTTTAAAATTAATATAGCATTAAATAAATATTAGTAAAATATATTTACACTGCAGATTCACGAAGTGTTTCATAAAATATTCAATGATTAAAGTTTTCAAAACATTAAAGTTGTAAATAAATTTTTACAACTTATAGTCACTTCACTGCACTAACAAACTTTGCAACGCAAGTTAATATTTATTTGAACTTTTCAACGCAATTTGATTATTTTTTTTACAAAATTAACGGTTTTTTAATATTCGGATAATTGCAAAAATTTATCCGGATAGTCAAATAGTCAAAATATGGTCGAATAATCCGGATAATTCGATATCCGGATATCCGGATTAGAAACCCTAGTTACAATATCGAAATTGTAGACGTTTTTTTTTATCGTCCGACGTTATCGTCCGTGTTGTGTTTCTACCTTATTTTATAGTATTTTACGGAAATGATATGGAGGAATAGGAAACATACTTCCTGAGACTTAAGTATTTGACAAACTTCATGGTTTAGGGGATATATTTTATAAGGTTGTTTGATCGGCCCTTAAAATATGGTAACAGTAATTTTAAGTGGATTTAAGGAATAAGAAATCATTTTTATAATTTCCCGGGTATGAGCTGCTAATATTAAACAACGGCCCAATCTCGTGCCAGTATTGGCGACCCAAGCCTTGGCTAGCTAGCTTTGGTTTCAGTCTGGGCCAGTTGTAAATGCCTAGACTGAACCAAGGTTCAGTTTATTACAGGGACTGAAACCGAACCCGAACCTGAACCCAAATGGGTTCAGGTTCGGTCTTTTTATAAATCATGAACCCGAACCCGTTCCATCCAAAAACTCGTTCCGGTTCGGGTTCATAAATAAATAAAAAATATCAAAGAATTTTTTCCTGCACATAAAAAAAATTTTGACAAATTCATAACATAAAATAAATACCAAGAATTGACAAAAATAAATTTAAAATAGTTTTTCTTTTTCTCGTGTTTGTTCACGTTTTCGCCCAACGAACGGCATTTTTTTATAGTAGTTTACTACAACACAAATAAATAGTTAAGTTTCTCGCATTCTTTAATGATTGACAGCAGTATATCTCGATAACAGATTTAGATTAATGCTAAGTCCGAAGATATTTGCAATGCTAAGTTTCAAATTTTAAGAACAAAGATTCTTAAAAATAAACAAATGGAGAGAGGATGATAACTTTATGAATATAGAAATTTCTAGTTCTTCAGAAGAAGATGAGGATATCCTTGAACAAGTTTTAAAGAAGAATGAAAACTCTCAAACTAATTCGGCAGTTATAAATGTCAACTCTTCCATTGAAAGTTTAGTTACAAATGAAATGAAAATATATGAAAATTATCCAAGGCTGGCAAAAGAAAAAACTATTTTAGGATTTTGGGAGGAACATAAAATGAAATCACCATTATTGTATCACGTGGCCCAGGTCATCCTCGCAGTTCCTGCTACGCAAATTAGCGTAGAGAGGGCATTTTCAGCTTCGAAATTTGTTTTGTCACTCCAAAGAGCAAATTTAAAACAAGAAAATTTGAACAATATTTTGATTATTAAGCTAAATGAGAATTTTTTTAAAAAATAAAGTTCTTTGACAAATAAATAAAATATATTTTACTTTTTCTTCTAAATTTTGAACCCGAACCCGAACCCTGAACCGAACCTGAACCTGAACTTTCTATTTTGATTAACCCGAACCTGAACCTGAACCCAATTTTTTCAGGGTTTCAGTCCCTGGTTTATTATATTACGCGTTATTAACCAGTCTTATGCATTGTAAACATGTGCAGGCCATATTATGTTTATCTTTATTTTCATATATGTTACATTTTTCACAATCTTTTTTCTCACCCGGGTTACAGCAACAAGGATGTTGAGTATAAGGCGGTCGGAATCTATCAATCAATTTTTTCAACACAAGATTGTTTAGGCTAAACAGTTACTCTATACACGTGTCACAACCAACAAACTCAATCAGATAAACATAAACTTCATCAATTTTTGAGTATAGTCCATTGGCCGGCGCCGATTTCATGTGATGATTACCACATATTTTATACTTCGTGAGGCGCCTCTCTTTGACGAGCCCGAAAACATTTGTTCTACGATTTTTCTCAAATTATTATTATTATTATTATTATTATTTATTTCTTTATTTCATTACAATTTTATATTTAATATAGATTTAAATTTAAATACATATGAAAATAAAGAGGCTCCTTTAGAAAATAATTTCTGTAGTGGAGCATGTTACGTTTACATTTTAAACGATAATGCTTAAACAAATATGTGTTCAAAATAATATAAAAAAATACAAAATAATTCCACAATATCCTAGATAACATTTACAATTTACGAGCTCAGCATTTATTCTCCATATTAAAACAAATGAATCTAGGTGCATATAAACGAATCAACAGATTGAAAATGGTAAAATTAGTGATTAAATTTGACTAAATTCAGAAAACAAAAAATAAAAGGTATTAAAAAAATTCCTCTATATTATTCAAGCCAAGAACCCACGTTCGAGTTTCCCGTGCAAATTTTTGTTTCTGCCCAATAGCGAGTGATTTAATGTTTCTTGGTAGCTTATGAAAAAAATATGGAGCCATATAAAGATAAAATCTTCTAAATCTTTCAGTGTTGCATCGAATCATAGTAAAGACGTTTGGGCTTCTTGTATTGTATACATGTGTTATGCGACTATGAAAACTGTTACTACGAATGAAAAACATTTTCAGAACCTTGTAGACATATAGATATCTTAGAGGAAGTAAATTTAGTTGACGAAATAGACAAAGTGTTGGTGTCTTTCTAGGACAACGATAAATTAGCTTTATAATTCTTTTCTGTGCTATGAACAGAGGTTCAATGTTGGCGAAGTAAGTACCGCCCCAACAGCATATTCCATACATTATTATCGATTCAATTAAGGCATGATACATTTTCCTTAGAATACTGCTTGGACAACATTTTCTCAAACTGTAAAAGTTGTAAATGGTCCAGATAACATTCTTCCTGATATTGCGGAGATGGCACTTCCAGTTAAGTTGAGAATCAACTATTAAACCCAGATATTTGAATTCGTTAACGACCGTAAGCGTAAAACACTGTGGCGAGCATGGGATTCTGTTGCAGGGATACACATGATAGGTTAAAGCATTGTGAGGAGTGGATGTATTTTGGCGACCAAAATACATTACTCTCGATTTATCACTTATCATAAGACGATTATAATAAAACCATTTACTGAGGCTGATTAAATCAGTTTTGATAACTGATATGTTATTCAAATCACAATCATCCGCTTCAAAACTTAATGCCAAATCATCAGCAAAAGCGGTGGCATGTCCTAATAAATCAATTTCAAAGATAGAATTTATATATATCAAAAACAATAGAGGCCCTAAAACCGAGCCCTGTGGAACCCCACAGTTTATGTGACCCCGACTGCTCACAATATTATCGATTTGAACTACCTGCTGACGATTTAGGATATAACTTGAAAACCAGTCAAGAAGCTTTCCTCGAATGCCGATATTGTAGAGTTTTAATATTAAAATTTCATGATCTACTGTATCAAAAGCCTTAGTAATGTCAATAAATAAGGCCATTGCTTTTGATGAGCTATCAACGGTAGAGTAGATCTGACTTAAGAAGTTTAAAAGAGCCTCTTCAGCAGATTTTCCAGCAGATAAACCATATTGATTACTATGGAGAAATTTGATCTTATCAAGATAACTTAATAGCCGACTTTTAATTAATTTCTCAAAAATTTTTGATAGAGTACTTAGAAGAGAAATTGGTCGGTAATTGTTCAAAATCAGCTCGTTACCCTTCTTAAGTATAGGAATTACAGTCGCTATTTTCAATATATCCGGAAAAACACCACTCTCCAAGCTCAAGTTAAGAAGAAACCGCAGAACATCAATCAAATACCAAGAGCATCGCTTGAAAATGAAATTATCAATTCCATCATATCCCTTTGATCGTTTATTTTTTAAACGCTTGATTTCATTCAAGACTTCAGAAGTTGTTATAGGTTCAAAAAAACAAGAAGAACTGTATTGTTTAGGTGTACCTAGAATAAACTTGTCTGCTTGAATACAGTTGAAGTTTGTTCTATTTAAATTAGAAGTTAAATCTTTAGGAATATTAATGAAGAATTTATTAAATTCCTCAGCAATGGATCGAGAACTAGTGAGAATATTTTCTGTTTGCAATTCATATATTTGGGTAAGTTTCTTGTTCTTTGAGTTCCGTCCCAACATGTCATCAATTACTCTCCATGTAGCCTTAGGATTATTATTGGCACATTCAAACTTCTTTTTGTAAAATAAATTTTTAGCAGACTTAACTTTTGCATTTAGTCGTTTTGAAATTATCTTAACATGTTTTCGCAACACAATGTTATTAGGAGACAATTTTAACTTCTTGGAATATCTTTTCAATCTATTAATCATTCGAAGAAGGTTGCAACTCATCCACGGCTTAAGTATTTTCATTTTGGAAGTTTTGATTTCAAAAGAAGAGGATTGAATGTGATTTTTTAAAATTCTAAAAAAATTTTCAAAAGCAGAGTTACAGTTAGTTGAACTATATAAATCGTCCCAGTTTTCATACTTTAGAATATCATTCAAAATATCATAGTTTACTCGTGGAACATTTGGTCTATTTTCCGCTGGAATCGACCTCCTCGTACCTGTAGAGAGAACAACCTCAATTAGATTATGATCAGAAAAATGAATAGGTAGGTTTCAAATATTGATATCAGATGCAGATTTACTTTTTACAAAAACATGGTCTAGACATGTTTGCATTCTAGTTGGGGCATTTAGGAGACTAGCAAAACCATAAGATGACAGCATTGCTTGATAGCTAAACGATTCATCACTATCTAACAGATTAATATTTATGTCACCTAATATAATTGTGTTCGGTTTTGTTGATACACGCAATAGTGCTTCCAGGTCATTACAAAAATCATTTACCGAGCCATTGAAAAAACGATAAATACAAATGAAAGTCCAAATTTGCTTATTCATCTGGATTTCCAATATAAGAAGATCAGCTGAGGACCAGTTGAAGAATTTAATTGAAAAGTTTACAAAACTATCCCGTATAAAAACACCAACACCACCAGCACGGTATCTATCATTACAGCAGGCTCTAAAACTATAACCCGGTAAACGATACTGCAAACATTCAGATGAGTATATCCAAGTTTCAGTAACAAAAATTAAGTCATGAATAGTTGGTAAACTTGCAATATAAAGATTTAACATATCAAAATTTGCTCTTAAGCTGCGAATATTTTGTAATAATAATGAAGACTTTTCAATTCCTTTATTCATCATAGAAAATATAAGTGACATAATAACATGCAAATGCAATTTTCATCAATAAAATCACCGTAATGCATTGCAAACAACATAAAAAACAAATACTGAGCTTGTAGTAGAAAAAGTGACGATAATTACTGAAAATTATACAAATTAAATAAACCTTATACATACAACAATTTAAAACTGATATCACTAACGGAAGAATTAATTCAGCTAACAAAAAAATATAAATTTTAACTTTAGATACAGAACTTATAAAAAACAACCAAATGAAAAATGATATATTATTTGAATGGAAAAACAAATACCTTAAACTTAAATGTTGCTTTAGTCAAGCTCTCTTGGTTAGCGAATCAATATCACTCAGCGATCGAACATGAATTATTTTACTTGAATCATTTTTTCGCACGAGTACCTTGCCATCGGCAAACCATATATAATTGTATCCATGTTTTCTTAAATTTTTAGCCTTCCATAGAAGATCGGAATTAAAAGACGTCAGAAAACTGCGTAGATATATTTGATGTGTACTATCAGCATCAGGAAAGTATTTATTCGTATGAATTGACCCCACCACTTTCTTTTTATCCAAAAAACGATTTTTGAAACAAGAATGTATGAATTTCACTAAAATTGGTGCTGGATAGTTTTTATTGGAATTGTTAGGATTTGTTTTTGTTTTACCTCGTAATCTTCTGACTTCAATAATTTCACGGTCCAAAACATCTACTTGCATATCTATAGCCAAAGATGCCACAAACTTTTTATTATCCTCGCCAGCTCGTTCAGGTATGCCAGTTATAATTAAGGAATCATCGAAACTTTGCTGTTTGAGTATTTCCACATCTAATCGTATTAAATCTACTTTAGCTTCTAGAAGGTGGAAATTTAGCATAACTTTTTTTAATTCTATATTTTCCAGAAGCAATTGATCAAGTTTTGCGGCGATGAACTTTTGTGATTTTATAACTTCCTCAATTGATGCATTATCGTAATGAATGCCATCCTGAAGATGCTTATCGTAAATACATTCAGGATCCTTGTCATTACCTAAGACAGTTGATAACTCGGAATTGTTTTTGCATTGCTTGGTACAATACCAATCATCATTAAGCAATGTTTTATATTGTAAGCGTGTAATACGCACACATTCAATGTGGAAATAACTAAAACATCCGGCACATTCAACTTTTTTTTCATGTTGAGATATTAGTTCATCACATGTAGCGCATTTTAATCCCGTTTGAATGCTTTGTTTTGATTTAATGTTATTTTTCTTGGACATATTGTATGTATTTATTTATTTGTTCAATTGATAAATATTTATTTCACTATTTTTGATATAAAATGTAAAACTTTACTGATAGATTTAAGACCATTTTAATTCAAATTTTATTTACAAAACGTAAACGCACATCACTTGAATTTACATGTAAAAAACATTAAATATTGTGACGATTATGGAAGATGATAGAACACAACAACAATAGAACTTTCAAGAAAATTCTCATTAGTTCTACAAATATAAAAATCAAAAGATACAAAAGGTAACAATGCAACCAAAGTAAACATTTAATAGGAAGTATTTGTTTTATCGAATAAGGATTGGTTAACGAAATAAAAATTGGTAAATAAAACAATTGAAAAGAATAGATTTCACACCTAGGTGTCAATATTTGAAGATCGTCTTATTGTTGATAAAGGAAAAAAAAGGGTGTGTTCTATCTAGAACATTACAGCAGTTTCGAGGCTATTTCATGTAGTATATATAAAAGGTGTTGTTCGAAGATACAACCAATATAAAAATTGTTAGCGATACAAAAAGTATAAAAATTTAGCAGTGATAAAGGCGAAGTAAAATTAACAGTGTTATAAGTAGAAAGTTAAAAGTGATATTGTGAACAAGTATAAAAGAATTATAAGTGGTGAAATATTGTTAGTACAAGAAGAACTAAAAGGGGAAATAGGAGAAATATTTTTACTGTAAAATCTTGAACGAATAAAATTATAACGTTTAGAAAATCCATTGTGTTTTAAATTTCCTGATTTAGTGATCGAACTAAATAATTGTAACTCGGTTAAGAAACGTTACAACTGGTGTCAGAAGTGAAATTGGGAAATAAGATGGATTTGAATGGATTAAAAGTTCAAGATCTGAAGAGCGAATCGGAGAAAAGGAATCTTTCAACAACGGGAACTAAGAATGAGTTGAAAGAGCGATTAATAAAAGCTATGGAAGCAGCTGGATTGGATCCAGAAAAATATCGTTTTGGGCAAGAAGAAGCAGATGAAAATCCAGATGCAGGAAATAGTGAAGCTAAAGATGGTGCTGTTGAAGCAACGAGGCAAGTCGTACCAGCAAACAACGACTTTGCACAGTTAATGGCTATGATGGAGCAAATGAGTTTCAACATGAGAGCAGATGTAAAGGCAAACATGGAGGTTATGAACAAAAAGTTAGATTTGCAAAGTAACAGCATGAGTAATGAAATGAAAAAGTTAGATGCAAACATCGCTTCAAGTCGAGAAGAAATTGGCTTGGTTAAAACACACATCGACGAGAAACTTCTACATATGGCAGCGAATCTACGCATCGAAGTAGAGAAAATTGTGGATGAAAAAGTCGAGAAAGTGCAAAAAGAAGTTGAAGTTCTGGAACAGAAAGTACAATCGAAAGTAGATGACTTTAAAGTAGAAGTAGAAAGAAGGCTTCAAGATGTTGAAATTAAAGGTAAAACAATTCACACGGTTCAACAAACACAAAGCATGAAGTTAAAACCGCCCACATACGATGGTACATCATCGTTTGGAATTTTCAAATTCCAATTTGAAACAGCAGCTGATCAGAACAGTTGGAACGAACCACATCGTGTGGCAGCTTTAATAGTGGCACTGAAGGGTGAAGCAGCAGAAACAATACAATCAGTTCCAGAACAAGATCGAAGGAGCTACAATGAGATCATGAAGGCTTTAGATCGCAAACATGGTAGTGACCACAAACGGGAGATATACAGACTTGAGTTGAAGGGTCGCTACCAGCGAATAGGAGAAGAGTTCTCTGCAAGAGTTTTCGTCTGCGATCGAACGTCTGGTACATATGGCACATGGAAATACATCACCAGACTATATGGAAAGAATGAAGATAGATGCGTTCATCGACGGCCTAAGAGATCCAGAGACGCGAAAGTCAGCTGTGATGACACCTAAAGCTACGTTTGCTGAAACAATAGCTTGTGCGTTGACTAGTGAGACAGCACAAGCAATTGTCAAACCAACAATTAAAGTACGCCGTGTAGAAATGGAAGAAGAGGATAGTTTTAGGCTCCAAAGAAGATCCCGAGAATTCAACAGTAGAATAAGATGTTGGGTATGTGACAAACTTGGTCACATATCTCGAGAGCAGAGATGCCGATTCGCCAAGCACCAAGAAGATTACCATTAGCAAAACGGGAAGAAGCTGATAGAATGGTAAAGGATATGAAAATGGCTGGTGTTATCGGGCAATCAGATAGTCCATGGAGTTCACCTGTGGTTTTAGTTGGAAAGAAGGATGGAACTATGAGATTCTGCGTCGACTACAGAAAACTGAATGCAGTAACAAAGAAAGATAGCTACCCATTACCTCGAATTGATGATACCTTGGACACATTATCAGGTGCCAAATTATTCTCAACATTAGATCTGCAAAGTGGCTATTGGCAGGTAGAAGTCCAAGAAGAGGATCGAGAAAAGACAGCGTTTAGTGTGGGTAGTGGGCTATGGCAGTTTAACGTTATGCTATTCGGACTATGTAATGCTCCCGCAACATTTGAACGTTTAATGGAACGTGTGCTGAAAGGATTACATTGGAGAACGTGCCTTGTGTACTTGGACGACATCATTGTAATGGGCAAGGATTTTGACGATCATTTGAAGAATTTAGAAGAAGTCTTCGAGAGAATCCAAGCAGCAGGACTAAAATTGAGTCCAAAGAAATGTACACTATTCAGAGAAGAAGTAAAATACTTGGGGCACAAAGTAACAACGAATGGAATACACACAGATGCTGATAAGATCACAGCAGTAAAAGAATGGCCAAGACCTAAGAATTTACATGAACTTCGCAGTTTTCTGGGATTGTGCACTTACTACCGACGTTTTGTACCAGGATTTGCCAATGTTGCTAAGAGTCTACATGAGCTCACGAGGAAGGATAAAGCTTTTGAATGGACCGAAAAGCAAGAAGATGCTTTTGTGGAGCTTCGGAAAAGATTGTGCACAGCACCAGTTCTGGCTTACCCTATACCAAATTTTAAATTCATATTAGACACTGACTCCAGCAATGATGGTATAGGAGGAGTGTTATCTCAAGAAATTGATGGACAAGAAAAAGTAATAGCTTATTACTCAAAAATACTGTCCAAGCCAGAAAGGAACTATTGTGTAACCCGTAAAGAATTGCTGGCTATAGTGGAATGTGTAAAACATTTTCACAAATATTTGTACGGTCAAAAATTCCATTTGAGAACTGATCATGGAGCATTGAGGTGGCTACTGCAATTGAAGAACCCGGAAGGACAAGTAGCACGATGGATTGAACGCTTACAAGCTTATGATTTCGACATTGAACATCGAAGGGGAAGTGCACATGGAAATGCTGATGCATTATCAAGAAGGCCATGCCAGGTGGAATGCAAGCACTGTAATCGGGCGGAAAGTAAGGAACACATTATTGATGTCAGGCTTCTGCAAGTGCTTCCTAGTGAAGACTGGACGCATGAAGTGGTAAGGAAGGAGCAACTGGAAGATCCGAGCTTGGCACCAATAATAAAGTGCAAGGAAAAGGGAGAAAAACCTACATGGAGTGAGATTGCCGATAAAAGTCAAACATTGAAGGCATATTGGGTACAATGGGACAGCCTCTGTATTGAAGATGGATGCTTGAAAAGAATTTGGGAAAGTCCTGACGGATCAGTTAAAGAATCAATGATAGTAGTTCCCAAAATAAGAATACCTCAAGTATTAAAGGAATATCATGAAGGAACCAGTGGCGGTCACCTGGGTATTAACAAAACCCTTGCTAAAGTACGGCGTAGATTTTATTGGTCAGGAGCACGTCAATCGGTAGTGGAATGGTGTCAAGCATGCGATCAATGTGCGGCTGCAAAGGGACCTGCAAGAAGAAGTCGTGGTAATATGAGGCAGTATAATGTAGGAGCACCATTCGAGAGAATTGCGATGGATGTAGCTGGACCATTTCCGACGTCTGATAACAACAACAAATATGTGCTAGTCATAATGGATTATTTTAGCAAATGGCCAGAAGTGTGTGCAATACCAAACCAAGAAGCAACAACGATCGCTGAAGCAGTAGTTAGCAATTGGATAAGTCGCTACGGAGTACCGATGGAGATTCACACAGATCAAGGAAGAAATTTTGAATCTACCATATTTCAAGAAATCTGTCAGATACTTGGAATTAATAAAACTAGAACAACTGCTTCACATCCCCAATCAGACGGCATGGTTGAAAGATTTAATGCTACTCTTGAGAAATATCTAGCAAAAGTAGTGAACAAGAATCAACGTGATTGGGATCGTCATATTCCGTTATTCTTGATGGCTTATAGATCAGCAGTGCATGATACAACCAAAACGACGCCAGCTACAACCATTTTTGGAAATGATTTACGGCTACCTGGTGATCTGAAGTTTGGGATTATTCCATCGTCAACATTATGTGTCCAAGATTATGTTAATAAACTTCAAAAAGAACTTGAGGAGGTACACACGTTTGTCAGACAGAAAGCACAGATAGCCAGTGATCGAATGAAGGCTCGGTATGACATTCGCGCAAACAACAAAGGATTTGAGGAAGGACAACTAGTGTGGCTACACAATCCACAGCGGAGAAAAGGACTATCTCCAAAACTACAAACATCTTGGGAAGGACCTTATACCATCATAACAAAATTAAACGATGTCGTTTATCGAATAAAGAAAGGTCAACGAGCGAAACCAAAAGTCGTTCATCTAGAAAGATTAGCACCCTACAGAGGGGGAGATTTAGATTCTATTCGGGACGAACAGAAATAAGTGGGGGAGAATGTGACGATTATGGAAGATGATAGAACACAACAACAATAGAACTTTCAAGAAAATTCTCATTAGTTCTACAAATATAAAAATCAAAAGATACAAAAGGTAACAATGCAACCAAAGTAAACATTTAACAGGAAGTATTTGTTTTATCGAATAAGGATTGGTTAACGAAATAAAAATTGGTAAATAAAACAATTGAAAAGAATAGATTTCACACCTAGGTGTCAATATTTGAAGATCGTCTTATTGTTGATAAAGGAAAAAAAAGGGTGTGTTCTATCTAGAACATTACAGCAGTTTCGAGGCTATTTCATGTAGTATATATAAAAGGTGTTGTTCGAAGATACAACCAATATAAAAATTGTTAGCGATACAAAAAGTATAAAAATTTAGCAGTGATAAAGGCGAAGTAAAATTAACAGTGTTATAAGTAGAAAGTTAAAAGTGATATTGTGAACAAGTATAAAAGAATTATAAGTGGTGAAATATTGTTAGTACAAGAAGAACTAAAAGGGGAAATAGGAGAAATATTTTTATTCTTTTCTTTTCTATTCTAGAAATATTTTAAATCTTGAACGAATAAAATTATAACGTTTAGAAAATCCATTGTGTTTTAAATTTCCTAATTTAGTGATCGAACTAAATAATTGTAACTCGGCTAAGAAACGTTACAATATTAATAATCGCACTAGTAATAACATAAAACAATTTTTGATGTTGATCGTTTGAATGCGAAACGTAGACAAATCGACCGCTTTTGCGTTCGGCTAGCCCCGAAAAATGCCGATTGCCTGGGATCTTGTAAATTTTTGTTTTTATTTACTATGGGGGTTGGTTATGATTTAGAATTTGATTTAGAACACGAGGGTAACCTTTGTCCGACAAAAATTTGTCTGCTATTGTCTAGTCCGACAACCAAAAC